>CAUYPK010120995.1:0-81254 GCA_963574355.1 Loris lydekkerianus
CTGTTATCAGTGTAAAATAGTATAACTATGCTTTTATATAGACCCCATGCTAACCACAAAGCTCAAAAATATAGCAGATATACAAATAATAAAAAGAAAGGGATAAAAACTTAGTACTATGGAAAAATCAACAAATCACAAAACTTCTAGGCTCAGAATCTTGAGAACCTATTATGGCACCTGGGTCTTGGGATGTAAGTTTACTCTTCACTCTTTTTCATTCCTTTTTTTTTTTTAAATAGAGCACTCCCAATCAGCTCAGGCCCAAGGGGAGGGCCTGGGGAGGCAGTACAGAGTGCTGGTGAAGTACTGTGGTGAAGAAGAGATACTGCAGAGTTTGGGCTCAAGGTATAGCTACAATTCTTTGAGGCCAGGTGTAGCAGCTGCAAGGACTTCAGAGTACTGGAAAACAACTATGGCTTGGGTCCTGAGAGGCAGGGAGCAGGATAGTGATGACTTCACTCCCCGGGGAGAGGGATGTCTCAGCCAGTTAGACTCTAGGGGCCTAGTCCAGTTCTAGGGAAGCAGAATACAATAGTTGTTTGGCCTGTAGGGTGAAGTGTTTCAGCTCAGCCAATGCTGTGTTTCTGTAGGATGTGGGCTACCACGTCAGCTCAGCCCTGGAATGTATAGCTGTACAGCTTGGTCAAGGTGCCATGTCCCAAGGAGAATTGTAGGTAACTCCCCAGTATCTGTGAGGACTTCAGGAGTTCCCAGTGGTGAGGACAGTAGGTGTCTAGGTGGTGATGGAGCTGCTGGGGTCTTCCTGCTTACCTTTTCTCTGTAGGGAGAAGTCCCTTCTGGTTCCAAGCTGATCCCAACTGGGGGAAGGGTGGTGGAGACCAGATGTTTCCTTCCCTTCTCGATGTGTCCATCCTGAGTCTCTGTGCTCCACAGGGTTTCTGCTACTCCTTTGATGTACTCTGGCACCATCCTTTAGATAGTTTCTTCTATCCGTCTGTTTATTTGTTGTGTTGGCTGTCTATGTGTGGGGGCAAAGACAAAGGGCTTCTAGTCAGTTCTCTTGCTCTGTTCCATTCAACCTTCCCCTGAATAACTCTTAAGTCTTCCCTTTTTGATTTTAGGTTACTTCAAAGAAATAAGCTATGTACAAAAATAATGATGGCCTATATTAGGAAAGGCCAATATATTTTATTTTCTGTGTTCAATGTATATGACTTGTAGATTGATCTCCTATGAATTTTTTTCCTCAAGAACTATTAACCTTTTTGGATAGCATTTCAGTGGTATTCTTATAAAACATGTTCATTAAATGTATCTCAGGAATCACCATAATATTTAAATTGGAATAATCATTGCGTGACAAATGAGATGATATTATTAATGTGATTTTAAAATGATCTGGCTGAATGTATTTCACACATTAGAGAAGAGTTTTAAATTTACATTTTTATCACTAAAATCCTGGAACTTAGGTATTTGAAAAGTTAATCTCAAAGTTATATCAGTGTTAATGTTCTCATTTTTTAACTTAATTTCTAAGCTTCATTCCACATCAGACACAGTTGGAGCAGAACCCCAGAGGGCCTGCCCATGAAATAGGCAGTCTCAGGGTAAGAGACAGACAGTACTTAGGGTAAGTGGGAGGCACAGGAGGGAGGGTTAGAGCTCAGAAATGGCTGCTTTTGAAAGGAGATGGGGAGGATGGGGTTCAGGAAGGAGGAGAAAATGCAGAAGATAGTAATGGGATTGCCTGCAGACAGGGTTTTGCCCTGTTGTATCAATAGAAAATGGCTTCCCTGGGACTGCTTCTGTAGAGTTAGTGATTAAGCAAGATTTGCAAGCAGTGGTATAGCTAGACCCTGCAAGACCCTGGGGAAATTCATATGAAGTATTGTACCAAACAGTAGGGGGAAAGATCTCAGGGTTGTGTGGAGTGCCTCAGTGACATAGCTGGGTATCGTCAATGTCTGTGCCCTTATTTATATGGAAAGAGACCAGGACTTCTGTTTCTGGTGAACTGTGCAACTACTTTGAGACAAGTTGGTGGAAAGGCAGGGCATTATTGGTATTTCTTAAGACAAATTATAATTACTTGTCAACAAGAAGGAGAAAAGGTTTTATATGACTATTCTGTTAGAATGGCTCCTAGGACAAGGCCTATGCTCTAGTCCAGAGTTGCCACATAACCCCTGTCTCCATCACACACCTGAGAAGCCTCTGAGTTCTTACTCCTGGTAAAGCAAGTTGGGGTTGATGTGAAAAAGAAGAAAAAAATAACAGCATTTCAAATTAACAGAGACCAGATTTTAGACACTTGGCCAACTAAACGTTAAAGTAGAGATGACTCATCCTCCTAAAGTTAGACCTGTAACAAGAAAGAAAGTACCTGTGATGGGGGAGGAGACAAGGAACCCCCAGCACTCTATGAGAAAGAACCCTTAAGATTAGAATTTGGGTATTTTAGTGCATATCTCATCCTCCCCATGTTGCCATGAAAGGATTTTTGTGATCACTCTCCAATACCCACTGGGTCTGACTCATTGCAAACCCCACTATGTATGGGACATCTCAGGATTTCCTAGGTCTTTGGGAGCATGGGCGTCTTCATATTTCTTGGAATTTTGGTATCCAGCTGCATTCCTCAGGGAAAGGATTGCATAGATCTGGCGTCTTTGTTCTGCTGTAAGAGAGACCCCAAAGGAGGGAAAGAGTGGCACCTGGCGCTGACTATTCCCTTTTCAAGACAGTCAGCTCTGAGATTTATTAGAAGAAACTTTGTTATATGGCGTCAAGTGCAGTGGGAAATTGGCAGTGTTGTCCAACACAACAGTGAAACAAAGGAAGGTGAGGTCTGTGCAGCAAAGCAGAAGAGATTCGTTTTCCACACCTAAATATAAGTCCCCTGAGAGAAAACTGTGCAGCAGATTTGTCAGGATTCCAAAAAGTTTTCCTGGAGCAAGAAGTAATGAGATGAAGGAACTTAGTCATTAACATTCTTTTTGGGGGGTGGGTTTTCACAAGAAAAACATTGAGGGCTATCATTACTCGACAGAGTAATTGATACTAGTCTTGTCCTCCCACCACAAACAACTATAAAACCAGACAGAATATATGAGACAACTGTTTAGGTGTTGGACCGCAGGCAGAGCAGGACTGGGATTATTCAGAGAAGGGAAACATATGCGATTAGTCCCTTGTTTGCTCCAGATCTTTGATTGGGGGAACTTTTCTAGTATTGGCAAAATGAGGTGGAGCTCAGGAGTGGTGGCCTTGCTGAACTGAGAGACAGTGATTAGGGTTTGGAGCTGTGATACTTTGTTGGTATAGTGATGGAGAAGAGGAAGTTGCTTAGAGGGGAGCCCCAAGTGTTTCCTTGGAGGTTTACTGTAAGTCTGAGGTCCAGGCCTGGGCCACGCATATGCTGGCAACACTCTGTGAGGTACAATGTGGAGAAACAGAGTTCATCCAGTGTTTGGAGATACTGATGTACCATTACAGAGGCCAGGAGACCTTGCTGGGCCATGTGGGCATTGTGCTGAGATTACAGGAAGGCCACCCTCTAAGAACAGGGAACTTGTCTTCAGGTAAGGGCCTTGTCCTAAGGACAAAATACTTTTAAATGAAGACAACATAATTCAGGCTGCATACAATACACACATAAAATTAAACACAAGAATTACTGGACATGTAAGGAAACAAGAAAATGTGACCAACTGTCAAACTCTGAAAAATAGTCCCCAAGATGATTTAACAGATAAGGGCTTTAAAACAGCTATTATAAACATGTTTAATAACTTTAAGAAAAGGATTATTCTAATGAGGGAATGTGAGGAAAAATTAGAATATACAGAAATTATTTATTGGAACTCCAGAAATGAAAAGGACAATATCGGAAATAAAAAGTCTAATCTGAAGAATAAAAAGAAAAAATATAATTGGAGTCTGCGAGAGAGAAGGGAGAGTGAATGAGGCAAGCAATGGGAATATTCTTCAGATACATACAGGGTGCCTGTAAAGTTTGTGTGCATTTTACTATGTTCAACTATTTCAAATACCCCAAAAACTTTGTCCACCCTGTATATACATATACTTGAAGAAACTTGACCGCAATGTCACGAAAGACCTATACAAGCACATTCATAGAAACTTCATTCGTAATACCCTCAGACTAGACACAACACACATTTCATGGTGAATGAATAAATAAATTGTGGCATGTAGAGTTAATTGAGTACTATTGAGTAGTATGAGAAAAGGACGTACTGAAACATGAAACAACAGGAATGAAGCTCAGAAACCTTATGTTGAGTGAAAAATTAAGCCAGAAACAAGGAAGCACATATGTGAATTTGTTATGTGAAGCTGAGACCTAGCAAAACTAATGTATGATAATAGAAATTAGAACTCTGGTTGCTTATAGGAATAGGGAGTGACTGGGAGGAGAATGAGGAAACTTTCTGGGTAATTAAAATGTCCTATATTTGGATTGCTGTGTCGATTGCACACACACTTCCTCTCAGACACACACATGTGTCAAAACTCATCTAACTGTACCAAGGCGCAACTCTGAATATAAATTCCGCTGCAAAAAAAGTGAGGGGAAAGGCATGAGGTAAGAGAGTGGACTTCATTTTCTGGAGCCACACACAATTGTCAGTCCCTAGATGGGGAGTGTGGAGGGGCAGGCAGAGAGGAATGTGGGGTATATTGTGTACAGGAAGAGGCGAAGGTAACAGCAGATTGTACTGGAGCCAGGGAGGGACTTTGTAGTCATCATGAGTATTAAGCCTTGGGCAAAAGGGAATGAGGTCTAAGAAGGGTTTCAAAGGTTTGTTTGTGTGAATCAGTGTGAAGGCTCTCATCACATTTTCAAATAACATGAAGTAAAGGGCTCCTTTATTCTTGGCTTTCAGCATAGATTTGTGTTGCTTTTAAAAGTGTCACCATTCTGAGACTTGGCCTATGAGGACTCAGGTTCATGAGGGTGTTAGGTAGCATGCCCAAGCATTTCCAGCTCTCCCGTTGAGCCATGACACAACTCTACATCCCAGCAGCATGGAGGTAGGGATGGGAGTGGAGGGTACTAAGGAGTATAAATTTCTGGTTTCTTGGGTGAGAAGGGCCTTTGTAAGAAATTCTGCAGGAGTCCTTACAGGGCTAGTCTTAAAAGCCTAGTTTCTCCCTCTCTCTCTTTTTAATGTTTCTTTTGTTGTTGTTGTTGTTGGAGATAGAGTCTCACTCAGTGGCCCTCTGTGCTATGGCATCATCATAGCTCACAGCAACCTCAAACTCTTGGGCTTACTCTTGCCTCAGCCTCTTGAGTAGCTGGGACTACAGGCGTCCACCACAACTCCTGGCTATTTTTAAATGACGGGGCTCTTGCTCTTGTTCAGGCTGGTCTCGAACTTCTGAGCTCAAGCAATCTGCCCGCCTCGGCCTCCTAGAGTGCTGGGATTGCAGGCGTGAGCCACAGCAAAGGGAAATCTTACTTGTGTTTCATAACTGAAAAATTCTGGAGATGTCTTCCTGGGTTGCTTATGCAGACCAAATGCCCTATGGATTTAGGTGCTCTCGCAATTCGTTCCTAGCAACTTGGCATTCCCTCTCTATTCTTTTGCTCCCAGGGGGACCCCAAAGAATTCCCTGCTGTTCTGGCACAGCTTACAGCTATGAAAACCTCCTCAGAACATTCTGGGAGCAGCTGGAATTTACTTTGTTTACTCCTCAGCCACTAAAGACTAACATTGGTCAAGGATTCAGCTTTGGTGCTTAAATCCCTTGGTCACCAACTCCCTCTACTGGCCTTGAATCTCTAACAAAAATTAAAGATTGCAACTCCAAACAAAAACAAAATGGTGTTTATTTATGAGTAAGTGCTCAATGAAGCTTAATGATCTGCCCTTCTCATTTTCCTACCCACCCTCCCATCTTCACCTGTCGACTCTAGCCCTGCCCTTGTCATACCCCGTGGCTCCTAGCTTTCAACCACCACACTTCAACACATCATTGTTGGGGACAGTGATAAGGCACATCTCAAATAATGGGTTCTGTCTTTTCTTTTTCTAAATACAGAGTTCTTAAAATATGTATTTCCATGAACTATCTCTAACTATTAGCAGACTCGTGCTTACTATTTCTCCTTTGTATGTTTGGCAGATTTTAATGTTAAAATCTTGGATGGCATCTGATTTGGGGGAAGGATTAAAAGCAAAGGGAGAAGGGTGGGTAGGTAAAAGTTGAATTACCCTTAACCGTTCTGGGAATGATACCATATTTTAAAATTAATCCAGAATGGAAAATGGAAGTTGCTTTCAGGCATGACAGTCTAGCATTTATAGCTCAGTCTGTTTTCAGTTCTCCCAGAAGACAGATATCATGAAATGGTTTATGAAACTCCAAATCTCCTCTTAAGATAATGTGTTTTGGAGGCCTAGAAAAAGCCCACAAACACAGAGTGCTCATGCTGGTAAGTCTGTTTCTTATTCCTCTTCAACCTAGTGGGGAGGAAGGAGGGATGGAGAGTGGAGTCCTGCCTGAGAATTTGATGATGTTAAAGGAAAAATGGTCCTCTTAAAGCCTTTGTCAGTGTTTTGGCCTGAGGTGGATAGGCCTGTAATAAATGGTTTCTGTCTGATAGAAGGACTTAATGAGATTTGGGGTATGCAAATTTCAACTCAGGCCTCAGGTTGGAGTGGGAAGGGAGAATTAAACTTTCATATACAGTTAACTCTCTAATATAGTAAATTGATATGATGTTAGTGATTGGGGCCAGTAGTCATGTGGGGGGAAAGGATCCTCCTTGAGAGCTTGCTAGAATGAAAATGACTGAGAGTGACATTGTCATGGGGATAGCTTTAAAAGGACAAGAATTTGTTTTCCAAAAGCCTTTCAAAACTTTGGCAGCTATTCTGTGGCATGAGCACATTGGTTGAAACATGCCTCATGGCTGACCCCAGCTACGGTGCACTGAGATGTGGTGGTTCACAACTACGGAGTCCACAGTGTGGCAACAGAGGAGCTGGGGTTGTGATGGTCAAAGATGGAAGGTGGGGAGGAAAATTAGAACTCTGAATAATAAAAATAGCAAGTTTTATTGAGTGTTTATTATACATATGTTAGGTATTAGGAACTTTCTGTGTATTATTTCACTGTATTTTCCCAACAACCCCGAGATGTGGCTATTATTCCCACTTGACAGTCAGTAAATGGTGGATCTAGGATTCAAACTCCCGTTTAGTCCTTATTCTTTTTATTCTTTTCTTTCTTTTTTTTTTTTTTTTGAGATGTAGTCTGACTCTGTCATCCTGGGTAGAGTGCTGTGGTGTCATAGCTCACAGCAACTTCAAACTCCTAATCCTTTTGCCTCAGCCTCCCAAATACCTGGGATTCCAGCTAATTTTTGTATTTTTAGTAGAGATAGGAGTCTTGCTCTTGCTCAGGCTGGTGTCAAACTCCTAAGCTCAAGCAATCCACTTGCCTGAGTCTCCCAGAGTGTGAGGATTACAGGCATGAGCCATTATGTCTGGTCAGTACTCTTATCCTCATAGGCCATGGAGAAAATTTATATGTAGTTCTTTATCTGAATGAAATTAAAATACAATCAGCAAATATGCATTGATGATACTGTAAGACTTTGTGAGGACATAGATTTCAGAGCCCTATTTTAAAAAAAGAAAGAAAGAAACTTATGTCAGATGAGATTTCTCTTCCCCAAAGCCAAAGCAAAAATAAAAACACTTCTTCCATATCTGTCCTTATCTCCTAGTTTCCGTCCTTGGTCTAAAGGCTTTCTTTCTTGTCTGGAAGGTCTCATAGCCATTTCCCTTCTACATAGTTTTAATTTATCCAGCACAGGGACGAGCATATTCTGAGACGATGTGCCAGGTTTTCATTATTCATCTTTGGGGGAATGAGAGAGGAGGAAAACTCCCTTTCACTTGCCCCCTTGTCTCCTCATTGAAGAAGCTGTTGCTGTGAAAGTAGCACTCCAAAATTTGTGCTCCTTAGATACGCCATGGAAATGGCCGAAAAGTATTAGCACTGGGGACTCAACCACCTTTTTCCTTTTCCAGTTCAGAGCCAACTAAGGAGTGTTAGGAGTCAACAAGCTGGAATTTTAAAGTCATCGTTATTACTATTACAGCAGGTTAGATAATGGACTTTCAGACTGGTGGCCAAGTAGGCTTGCAGATACTCCCCCTACATTAGACAGAAGTAGGTACCAAACAGGTGCAGGAGGCCTCTGATGACATCGCCGCCTCTGCAGACCTTATACTGTGTGGCACAAAGCAGGAGTTACTTAATTCCTTCCTCTCTCCCTTTTTCCTTCCTTCTTTGCTCCATCACTTCCTCCCTCCCTTCCTTTTCTTCTGTATGAATGGAGTTCCTGTGTTGTGCCAGCACACTTCTACATGCTGAGAATGAAATATTGAACAAGAAGGACATAGAGCTTATGTCTCAGAAGGAATTCAAGTATTCTTAACGCAAACTGATCTGAAAAGAAAATCCCAGAAACACCTCAGCTGATTATGCTAAATTTCTTCTCCCAAACTGAGGATGCTGTATAACCACAAAAATGACAGATGTTTACCTCAGCCAATTTTCTAACCTATAAAGTGGTAATAAGAATTCTTCCCTTGAATAAGTCCTCAATTGTTTAAGTCAAATGAAAGCACATTGAAGATGTCGGTATGCTATTTACACATAAGACAAGTTGAGTTAATAAACCTTAGTGTTTTCTGCCTTTGTGCTCTTCCCTCCCCTTACTTAGCAACTCTTATTACCATAATTCCTCTCTGTCTTCTGATTTATTTTTTCACTTTCCTCCTTGCCTGTTTTTCTCCACCAAGGATATCTAAGGACTTTCTAAGAGTCTCACCCATGAGTTTCTTTATATGTATAACAGTCTTATAGCCACTTTGCATTGGGAAGAAAATTTGTGCTTTACAAATGCTCTAACTCATCATTCAAATTTGATAACTTCTTAGTTTGTAAATAAAACTTGGTCAATGAGAAGAAAATTGTTTCTATTAGAGTAGGGACTTTATTGAATGCCTGTGCTAGATCAGGTGCCATGCTGGGCACTGGGAACCAGCCTTGGAGGAGGTAGAAAAGTTCTCGCTCCTTGCAGAAGTTAGGGGCCAAGGCAGAAGGCGGAGCACAGTGTGAGGGCGGGCAATTCAGGGAGCCAGGAAGGCAGGTGGGAAGACTCATCATGAGGGCGTACTCTATAGGGATTTTAGCCAAGGTATCTTAGATGGTATTGGAGGGCCAAGAACCTTTGACTAAAACAGCATAGAAAAGTGGGCACCACAGAAGCCCACACCTGCAGGTGCAGCTACATTGGCAGAAAGGTTCATCACATTCTCCAGGTGGAATGTAACCAAGCAACCGTTAAGAACCTCTGTATTTAGTTAAATGCATTATAAGTGGAACGTAGTAGAGAAAGAGTGTGTGGTATTCATACTTAATCATGCTGTTAATAATATATACAACTAACTTATTTGTACTGCTCTGTGCTAGTTGCTAAGTATTGTGCTATGAGCTTTATATACATTGTCATTTAAAAATCAAAATAGCTTCAAGAAGAGAGAGGCAAATCCAGCGGTTGCCTGACCAACTGTCGTGTTCCCTTTGTCCTTGCTACAGGGTCCCTATATTTTTATTTCACCCTTCTCAGACATACACATTCTTTATTGCTCCTCCTCAGTCCTTCTACTCAGAGTGAATTGTAGCTGTTCTAAACAAAGTATAGGGCTCTAATTTCCCTTGCCAAATAATTGGCTAGGTCTGGACATGCCATGAAATTTGGGGCTTGAGTGAAAAGTTGGTGGTGATTTATGGGAAGAGTTTTCTTGCTCTAAAATAATGGATACAAGGTAAATACCTCTGTATGTTATCATCGGCCAGTGATGTATGGCACCAAGTAGCAGCTTGGTCCAGTGTGAGAACCAAGTGCAAGAGAGCAAGACAGTGCACCAAGCGTGGTCAGTGAGTGGAAGCAGTGAGGTCTGGAGGGCTGAGAGCCTTGATGTTGAATTAGTCAGTCCTGGAACTGCCTCTGCATCCCCAAAGCCCCCCCACCCCCACCCCACAGACTTGATAAGGAGGATAATAAATGCCCTGCTGTTTCTGTTGGGATTTCTGATACTTGAACCCAAGAACATGCCTAGACGTGGTTTATTCCCTATTCACAAAATTGAAGCACAGAGAAGTTACGTTAATGCCTAAGATCACAAAGCTGCTGAAGAGGGAAAACCAGGGTTCAAAGCAAGTTTGACTCCTGAGGAGAGCCTTGCACTCAAACGCCAGCTGTAATCCCTCTGCCCTGCCCTTGACATTTCAGTCCTATATAAGTGGAATAGAGTCTTTTAGACATATCCAGCATTTAAGCAGCACTCCTGATACTGGGATGTGACAGATGTCATGAATATGCCTTCGTGAATAAAACATATGATTAAACTTTGATATGAAGCGTCTCTTTTTAAAATAACCATTTACTATCCTTATACTGTCTTTGTCTTAATGGCATATATATTAAAATGTGAGGCCTATTTTTCCCCAACCAAAACATTTCAAGCCCAGTTGTTGGCTTGGTACATTGTAAGATGAGTAACAGCCACACGAGTGGGACGGTTGTCAACATGTAAAGGTTTTCACTTGGAAGGAACAGGCTTTGCACCTAATTCATCCTAGCAGCATGTTTAGAATGATCTGTTGGTATCCATCTTCTGGCCTAAAAGCGTTTCCTAGGTTTTCCTAGGTTTAGTCATATAGCTATATGCTTGTAACGTACATTTCTATTGTATATTTATTTATTATAAATTTTTTAAATGTTTAGTTAAGGGCAAAAAAAATAGTTGTATATATTTATAGGCTACATGAGACATTCTGATACAGGCATCCAATGTGTAATAATCAAATCAGGGTAGTTGGGGTGCCCATCACCTCAAGCATTTATCATTTCTTTGTGTTAGGAACATTCCAGTTTCCACTCTTACAGTTATTTTAAAGTATGTTCTAACTTATTGTTGACTATAGTCACTTTATTGTGCTGTCAAATATTGTTCATTCTAACTATCTATATTTATCACCCATTAACCATCCTCCTTCCCACTAACCTTCCCATCCTCTGGTAACAGTCATTGTACTCTCTGTCTCCCTGAGATCAGATGTTTTAATATTTAACTCCCACATATTAGTGAGAACATGTAAGACTTGTCTTTCTGTGCTTGGCTTGGTTTATTTCACTTAATATAGTGTTCTCCAGTTCCATCTATGCTGTTGCAAATGACATGATTTAATTCCTTTTTATGGCTATATAATATCTAATTGTGTATATGTACCACAAGTTCTTTATCCATTCATCTGCTGATGGACACTTAGGTTGATACCAAATCTTGGCTATTGTGAATTGCACTGCAGTAAACCAGGGAGTGCAGATATCATTTTGATATACCGATTTCCTTTGTTTTGGTTATGTACCTAGCAGCAGGATCGCTGGGTCACATGGTAGTTCTACTTTAGTTGTTCAAGGAACAAACCATACTGTTGTCCATATCAGTTGCACTAATTTACATTCCCATCAACAGTGTATAAAGGTCCCTGTTCTCTGCATTCTCACCAGTGTTCATTACCTCCTGTCTTTTTGATAAAAGCCATTCTAACTGGAGTAATTATTTTTAGGATATGCTTCTTTGGTGACTAAAGATTTTTAGAATATTTTCTTATATCTATTGGCCATTTCTAAGTCTTCTTTCGAGAAATGTCTAATCAGATCTTTTTCTCATTTTTAATTGTATTATTTAATTTTTTCCTATTGAGTCTTATGTATTCTAATTATTAATACCCTGGTCAGATGAGCAGTAGTGTGCAAGCATTTTTATCTCATTCTATGAGTTGTCCCTTCACTTTGTTGCATCCTCTGCTGTGAAGAAATGATCCTATTTGTCCAATTTTTCTTTGGTTGACTGTGCTTTGGGGGCCTTAGTCAAGAAATCATTGCTGAGAGCAGTGTCCTGAAGCGTTTCCCCCAATGTTTTCTTTAAGTAGTTTCATTGTTTCAGGTCTTAGATTTAAGTTTGTAATCCATTTAAATTTTGTTTTTGTATATGGTAAGAGATAAAGGTCAGTTCCAGACTGATCTTTCCCAAATGCATATTCTTGGCAAATTTGTGAAAGATAAGATAGTTATAGATTTGTAGATTTATTTCTGGGTTCCCTATTCTGTTCCATTGATCTGTGTCTGTTTTTATTTAGTACCAGGCTATTTTGCTTATTACAGCTCTTTAGTATTATTTAAAGTGAGATAATGTGACTCCCCACATTTTTGCTCAAGATGGCTTTGGCTAGTCTTGGTTTTTGGGTTTATTTTTTCTCTATCTGTGAATAATGTCACTGATATTTTGATGGGGGTGCTTTGATTCTTTAGATCGCTTCGGATAGTATGGATAACATAGATTCTTCCAGTTTATGAACATGGACTATCTTTCCAGTTTTTGCTGTTCTCTTTGTTTTCACCAGTGTTGTATAGTTTTCACTGTAGATATCTTTCACATCTTCTTCAGTTAATGTTAATAATAGGTGTTTTATTTTACTTGTAGCTATTATAAATGAGATTACTTTCTTGGTTTCTTTTCAGATTGTTTGCTATTGGCATATAGAAATACTACTGATTTTTGTATTGGTTTTGTATCGTGCAACTTTACTGGATTTGTTTATCAGTTGTAATTGTGTGTGTATGTGCGTGTAGTCTTTAGGTTTACCTAGATACAAGATCATAAAACCTGCTAACAAGTATAACTAGACTTCATCTTTTCTGATTTGGAAGCTCTTTATTTCTTTCTTTTCCTAATTGCTAACTTTCAGTACCACGTTGAATAATGGTGGTGGAAGTGGGCATCCTTGTCTTCTTCCAGATATTAGAGAAAAGGCTTTCAGCTTTTCCCCATTCAGTATGATACTAGCTATGGGTCTATCATATATGATTTTATTGTGTTAAGATACCTCAACCACAGTTTTCTGAGTTTTTTTATTATGAAGGGTTGGTGAATTTTATCTAATTCTTTTTCAACATCAATTGAAATGATCATATGCTTTTTGTACTTCTTTCTGTTGATATGATGTATCACATTGATTGATTTGCATATGTTAAACCATCTTTGTATACCTGGGATGAATCTCACTTGATCTTGGTAAATAATCTTTAAAATATATTATTGAATTTGGTTTGCTGTATTTCGTTGCCGATTTTCCCATCTATGGTGCTCTACCCAGGGTGACAGCTTGAGCCTTTGTCTCAAACAAACAAAAAAACGGTTTAGATCAGAATTTAATTATTATTATTATTGAAGTCCAGTGTTTTTTGTTTGTTTTTTAGATAGTCTTACTCTGTTGCCCTCAAACTCATGGGCTCAAGAGATCCTCTTGCCTTGGCCTACCTTGTAGCTTGGAGTACAGGCACCCACCACAATGCTCAGTTATTTTTAGTAGAGACAGGGTCTCACTCTTGCTCAGGCTGGTCTCAAACTCCTGATTTCAAGCAATCCATCCACCTCGGTCTCCTAGAGTGCTAGGATTACAAGTGTGAGCCACTGCACCTGGCTGTGGTCCAGTGTGTTTTATAGATGTCTAATTGCCTATACTCACCTTACTTGATACACAGCATTGTTCTATGACTTCACATTCCAGCCTGAGGCATAACTAGTCTACAGACGTTTTGCTGGGCGCTCTTTCTCCTGTTGGGATAAGTAGAAGAAGGGTAGCTCCCAGGTTTTGAATTGAGCCATAGGGTAGATGGAGGTGTGGTTTTGTTGTAAAAGACTGATTTGGGGCAGTGAGTGGGGAGAATCAAAGTCTTGTCTTGGCCATGGCAAATGGGCAATGACTGTGAAACATGTGATGTGCAAGTCATGGAGAGACTGCCGTGTGTGACTCTGAGCACTAGAAAATGGTTCCTGTGAGAGGCAGCAGGTTGGGGCAATCCTCAGATCAAAGGTATTTAAAATCAGGAAACTGGATGAGATAACCAAAGCAGAGAATGCATAGAGAGAAAAGAAGATGTTTACTCAGCAGATTAAAAGTACTGATGTCTGTATATGAAGCATGCATGAAAATAAATTCCATTGTGAAATCTTCAAGTTATAAAAAAAAATAAAAATAGAGTATCAGCTTTTATAAGTCAGTCTGTCTCTTCTGCCAAATCTCATATAAGGTTCATTATTGTGCAAAGAATTTATGTCTGAGCTTCAGGGAAATAAAACTTTAGAAGAAATATTTAGCTAGGATCCTGTCAAGAATTTGTCATTTTGAGGATTTATGGAATTAGATTTTGTGAATATCTGTGATAGGTACGTAGTAGTTGCAATCCAGATTCATTTTTAGATGTACAAAACTTTCTGATCATATAATTCTTTGTGTTTCCAGATACCAGTAGGAGTTCCATGAAAACATCCAATTAGAGATCGATTTGCTTTTGAAATGTGATTTTTTTTTTTCCCTCTTCATTTGATTAATTTTTGGTGATGAAGAATAGTGTAAAGTATTTGCAAATGATGATTGCCTTGAGTAATTAGAGAAACTGTACATGACAGATGATACTAAGAACTGAAGCTAAGAGTTTTACTCTTGTTACTAACACTGTTAATGCTAATAATAAACACGTCAGAACTTGAAACTCAATGTAGTTCTAATAGAACTTGTGAAATGTGAGTCAATAATTTTCAGGTGTATCTGAAAGTGAACGATGTTGTAAGTACATTTTGGGCTGCTGTGTGTGTGGATTATTACTTAATAATAGTAATAGTAACATTTTCATAATGTTAAAATGAGTTGATTTTTGAAGATTGATATTGAGTCAACCAGTGACTTAACTCGCTACCAACATTTCTATCTATTCTTTTGCCACAGAATTACTGAGTATCAACAGCTTAAATCAATTTAAGTTAATAAATCAAAGGCATGTAATGATTTTTGAAGTACCAATTAGTGGATTAGCTCTTGGCAACAACATTTTTATGTCACAAATATCAATTAATTGTTCTTTTAATCTTACCTTTGAAGGAAGACCAACCTTGTTGAAACAGTGTCATTGGTAGAGAAACCTCTGGAGAACTTCCATGTGGCTGGGAGCCCTGGACTCTGTTCCCCTACCCTGAACTCCCTTTGATTCCTTTTAGCATAGGTACCTTGCAGGGCTTTTGTTTGTTGATTTGTGTATGTGTGTGTGTGGTGGTGGGGGGAGCATGTTAAAGTAAGGTTAAAAGGATCTTCTCAGAAGAGTTATTAGATCATGTAATAGATACTGTTTTCAATTTTAGTTTTTCCAATGACAGACGAAACTTTTGAGAAAGATAAAGTCATGATATAAAATTTCAACTCAATGAAAGCTTTTTGGCTGGGGCCTGAAATAAAGTGGTTTCTTTTCTTTTCTTCTTCTTCTTCTTCTTTTTTTTTTTTTTTAATGCAATTTTTATCTTTACTGTGGCTGCACAACAGGGAGGTAACAACGAATGGAGGCTGCCCTTGCCTGTAAAACCAGTTCAAATACAGAATCTCAAATGAGCCCCTGACAGGCACTGGGCTTAAGTCATTCCCAAAGTCAAATTTTTAAGCCCGAGTGCTGACTCTGTTTTTCTAAAGATTTATTATTATGCTTTTAGATCAGGGGTTGGCAAACCCTAGCATGTGGGCGAGATCTATCCTGCTGCCTGTTTTTCTCCCCACCTGTGAGCTATAAACGGTTTTTACTTTTTTAAATGGTTGAAAAAAGAGAAAGAGAAGTAACAGTTTATGACAAGTAAAAATTACATGAAATTCAAATTTTTGGCATTCATAAATAAAATTTTATTGGAACATATCCATTCATTTAGCATATTGTCTCCCTATGGCCTTTTTATGCCAAAATGGCAGAGTTGAATAGCTTTAACAGAAGCCTTATACCCTGTGGAGCCTAAAATAGTTACTATCTGGCCCTTTGTAGAAAGCATTTGCTCCTTCTGGTTTAGAAATCAGTAGTACTGAAGGCCCTGTGACTCCCCAGTTCTGAACTGTAGTGGGCTTTCAAGAATGAGGCGCTATGAAGAGGGAGAGGGAGGGGAGGGAGGGGGAGGAGGGGCGGAGGGAGGGTGATGGGTGGGATCCCACCTACAGTGCATCTTACAAGGGTACCTGTGAAACTTAGTAAATGTAGAATATAAACGTCTTATCACAACAACTAAGGAAATGCCAGGAAGGCTATGTTAACCAATGTGATGAAAATATGTCAAATGGTATATAAAACCAGTGTATGGTGCCCCATGATTGCATTAATGTGCACAGCTATGATTTAATAAAAAAAAAAAATAAAAAGAATGAGGCACTGTGAAAATGCACTCATAACAGTGGAACAGACAGATGGCAAATGCCTATCACAAACAATTTATTTTTAGGTTTAGTACTTTTTGGTGCTCAGCTTCTTTTTCGTAATATTATTTCCATGAAATCGTCTTTATTTTTGAAAATTTAAAGTAAAAAGATAAAAATCACTATTCCCCCTCATTAAATCACTTAACATGTAGCTTATTTCCTGTTAGTTTTAGTCTGTACGTTGGATTGTTTGTACAAAAGGGATTTTTGTATAGCTTTCGTTTATTTTTCCTAAACATAACATTGCAGTCATTTTATTGCAACCTTATGTATATACAATTTTGGTGGGTACATTGAATTCTATCTTATTGATGAATTATAGTTTATTTAATAACTCTTTGTTATCATATCTTTGGGTTCAAGAATAAAGCTATATTATATGTCTTTCATATAAATATCTTTCTATGTATAGTCCTAGCATATACTAACTGAATCAAAGCAGATGAATTTTTTAAGTTTTGGAGAATGTTTAACATATGTGTATTCATACAGAGGGTGAATAAAATGTATACACATTGTAAGAAAGGAAACAAGTGTATTAAAATTGAAATACTCAAGTCATTTTTGACTTCAGCAATTACAACAGATACAAGATAACAAATGTCATTATATACTGAGTATTACAATTTTAATAGTTTTTTTCCTTTCTTACAATGTGTGTACAATTTTTGACACCCTCTGTAAGTTTTTCCATATACATATATGTGTGTGTGTATATATATATATATATAAACAAAGTTACAGATAGTCTATAAAAATTGGTGCATATATTATCCTTACTACCACTTAATATATTATTTTAATATTGATAATTTATAAGACATATTATTTTCTTTTTATTTATTTGATTACTAGTGAAGTTAAATTGTTTAAATATATTTCTTTTTCTGTGACTTGATTTTTTTCATGCCCTTTAGCTTTTTTTTTTTAATTGGGCAATCAGTATCATTTTTATTTTGTTAAAGCCTTCTTCTATATTAAGGAAATTAACTTTTGAATACATATTCATTGCAGGTATCAGACCTACTTTGCCTTTGCATTTTTTTGTGTAAGATATTTTTGACATAATGAACTTTTAGTTATTTACATGGTCATTGTATTAACTATTTTCCTTTGTGATTTTTGTCCATCTCTTTTACTTTCAAAATCACTTTTGGCTTTGAATTTTTTTTTCCCCCAGTGGAAGGATCAGCCAAATATTCCCCTCTGCATTCTTTGTGCTTTAAATAATTTCATTATTTACATTTAGCATAGAATTTATTTTGGTGTATGGTTAATATCAAACCAAATTTTCCCCATGTATTTTGCCAATTTTTCTAGCAATTTATTTGGGTAAATCCACGTTCCTTAGTGGTTTCCTTTGTAATATACACAGAATTTAGTTTTACTAGGATCTGTTTCAGGTCTTGCTCTTGTGTTCTGTTGATCTGCCTGCCAGTTCTTTTTTATAGATCACACTATTTTAATTGTTTACTTTGTAACACCTCATAGGAAAGTTAACCCCTTTTGTCCTATTGGTTTCCTTCCACAAAATTTCCTTAGGTGCTTTTTTGGAGTGAGAAGAAAACAACAATTTAGTGGGATTGGTAGTTTCTTAATCTTATTCTTCCATTAAGGCAATAAAAACATACTAACAAAATGGTCTTTCTCTTTCTTCTTTTCCTTCCTTTCCTTCCCTTCCCTTCCCTTCCCTTCCCTTTTCGTTTTCGTTTTCCTTTCCTTTCCTTTCTTTTTCCTTTTCCTTTTCCTTTTCCTTCCCTTCCCTTCCCTTTTCCTTTCCTTTTCCTTTTCCTTTTCCTTTTTCTTTCCTTTCCTTTTCCTTTTTTTTTCCTTCCCCCCTTTCCCCCTTCCCTTCCCTTCCTTCCTTTCTTTCCTGTAACTTGAGGATATGTATTCAGTTTATTCATATAACAGCTGTGTCAACTTCCCTGAAAAAATACGTTTAAAAAGGCAAAACTAAAACACAATTCAGTTTCCAACCTCTTAGTAGTTCCACTTGCCTTGCGATTATTATTTTTTTTTTTTTTCTTGCCCAACTGATTTTAGTTGTAACATTTCAGTGGCTTTGCAAAAGCATATTATGAATCTTACTCTATGATGATATAACTTGGTCAATAGATTGTGTTTCAGTAATAAAACAATTATTCCATAGTGTTTCATAAGTGTTATGAAACATTCTTATGTGTTTCTTCTAAAGGCCAAATAGAAAGAATAGTCATGAAGCTATTTCTCAAAATGCTTGCATCTTACCCACCTGGGCAGCTTCACACATTTATGCCACGGACATCACCAGCAGCCCACTGTGAACCAGGCCCCAGTGCTATGGGTGCCAGAGGTGAAGTGGGGAGCAAGATACACATCATGCCTGCTCCAAACCTGAAATTCTAATGGGGAAGACATACTTGTATTATTGTCAGTAAGCAAACAAATTGGCTGGGTGGGGTGGCTCTCTCCTGTTCCTCTAGCACTTTGACAGGCCTAGGCAGGTGGATTGCATGAGCTCAGGAGTTTGAGAACCGCCTGAGCGAAAGCAAGACCTTGTCTGTACTAAAAATAGAAAAAAACTAGCCAGGTGTTGTGGCGGGTGCCTGTAGTCCCAACTACTTAGGAGGCTGAGGCAAGAGAATCACTTGAGCCCAAGAGTTAGAGGTTGCTGTGAGCTATGATGATGCTGTGGCACTCTGGCTAGGGCAACAGAGTGAGACTCTGTCTCAAAAAGAAAAAAAGAAAAGAAAAGAAACCCAAATAAATAAAAACATATAATGTGGTATAAAGTCAAAATTGGTGCTCTGCAGAAAAAGCAAAGGCAAGGTAAAAAGACAGCAAGAAGCAGAGGTGAGGAGACCCCGCACTGGCAGGGGTGTCACGGAAGACCTGTGTGACTAGGTGCTTTCATAACGGAGATGGGCAGGGGATGAGGGAGCACGCTGACGGCGAAAGACCTTGCAGGGGGAGAGAACGACAAGTGCACAGACTCCAAGGTGAGGACAAGCAGGTGCATTCCAGGACCACAGGGGACCAGTGTGTTGGGAGGGGATGGAGGGAGTCAGAGTAGAGGGGGTGAGGTCAGAGAAGTAGCCAGTGGTAGAGTAAAGTGTTGGCTTTCGTTGGGTCTGATGGGAAGCCACTGGAGGATTCTGAGCAGGAGAGGAACATGATCTGGTGTGATTTTAAGAAGGTCTCTCTGGCTGCTGTAGTAGACTGGGAGGGCAGCAGATTTGGGGTGGAGTGGAGGGAATCAGGAGTTCCCTTGCAGCAGTTACATCTGAGACCCTGGTCAGTCACTAAAGAGGAGGTGTTGGCTGGCAGTAAGGTGATGCGGGAGCCTGGAGAGCTGGTTTAGTGCTGCAGGCCTGGTCAGATCAGGCAGCGTATTGGTTTCTTAGCGACACTATAACAAATTCAGGGGCTCAAAACAACAGAAATTATTGTTTCTCACAATTCTGGAAACTGTAAGTCCAAAATTCAGCAAGGCCTTGCTCCCTCTGGGGGCTCTGAAGGAGAATTCATCCTTTGTGTCTTCCAGCTTCTGGTGGCTGCCAGTTTCCTTGACTTGCAGCCACCTCACTTCAGCCTCTGCCTCTGTGGTCACATGGCCTCCTGCTCCTCTGCCTGTCACATCTCCTTCTGCCTCTCTCTTATAAGGACACCTTGGGTTTAGGGCCCACCTGGATAACCTAGGATAAACCTTTCCTCTCAAAACCCTTAACTTAATCATGACTTTTTTCCATGGGTGGTGATAGTCATTCTGCTATCAAATAAGGTGACACAGATTCCAGGGATTAGGACATAGACACAGTCATCCTTTGGGGGGCCACCATCCAGTCCCTGTAAGCAGTCAGTGTGAAAGGAAGAGAGGTGGTCCCAGGACTGAGCTCTGGGGAGCTACAGCATCCTTGGGCCAAAAAGAGAACTCAGAGCCAGTTAGGGAAGCCGAGAGGAGGGGAGGGAGGTGGAGGGCGAGGAGAGACGAGGGTGGTATGGAGGGCAGTGCGTTTCCTAAGCAGGGCATGACTAGCGGTGGAGAAGAGTGAGTGACTCAGAAAATAGGGACTGAGCACTGATTACCGGACTTGGGAACTTGGCAAACTTGCTAAACTGTGTTTCAGAGGATGAGTACTTGCATCTGTCATGGTCCTTAATGCTGAATCTATCTTCACTGGTTTATTATTGTCCTGTTTTAGCAGTAGGATCAGTGACTGGCCAAGTGCTTCAATTGTGAAGTGTTAGTTCATTATGTATTTATTGCTTTTTTCTATTTGAAGTTCTGTGTGTTGTGTCAGGGTTTGTTTCCTCAGACTGTTACAAGCGCATGATAGAAATTCTTGGAATTGTAATAAGAAAAAATATTTAAAGGGCTAGGTATAGTGGCTCATGCCTATAATCCTAGCACTCTGGGAGGCCAAGGCTGATGGATTGCCTGAGCTAAGGAGTTGGAGACCAGCCTGAGCAAGAGAGAGACCCCTGTCGCTAAACATCTAGCCGGGGGGTGGTTTGGCAGGCACCTGTAGTCCAAGCTACTCGGGAGGCTGAGGCAAGAGTATCACTTGAGCCCAAGAGTCTTTTTTTTTTTTGAAGAGGCCTTCCCTTTTATTAAATGTACTGGATTTCTGTCATTGGGATTAATCCATGTGGTCCAAATTATACAAGGCCAGTACATACATCCTGCACAGGTGCCTAATCTATGGAATATTACTTACCTCTTATAGTATATTGTCTTTCCCAAGATGGATTCATACATGCATACATTCATACATGCTCCCTTGTAATAATGTAATAATGTTACGTTATTAAAAATGTAGCATGCATCAAAGGTTAGTAATACTTGTTTGAGTATTCTTTCTGTTATAACTCAGGTTATTGCCTCTCTAGGGATATCAGTATACCCACATAGAAAACTCAGTCTGCTCTGGGGAAACTGAAGAATTATAGCAAACAGCAGGCCTCCCTGCGGGGGGTGGGGGGACACATATCTGACATTGGGTGTTATTAAATATGCAAGTTCCTTCAGGCTTTCCTGTACATTCATAATAACAGTAAACAGAAATAAAGAAACTTGTTTTATATAAACTGAATCACTTGCTAATGTGTATGAGTAAAGGCTGAGAATTAATTTTAGAATTTAAAGTTCATTGTATTTGTTTTCCAATCTAGCTAAAGTTATTGAGAACACCATATGGTTTTAGAAGATATATCTGGTGTCTTTGGGAACTTGAAGCTACTAAATTATTAACATTTATCAGAATGGAATAGCCCAAATGTATTTGGAGTTAAGTTTTTTGTGGTGGGGAAACTTGTGGGTTTGTTAGATAAACTCGTCTAATGAGAAGAATAACTCACAAATACACTAGCTGCACAGGATGCACAGGATGAATAATTTTGTCAGAAAATATGAGATAGATGAGAGTGAAGATAAGAGGCTGTATCATCAGTTGAAAAAAATAGATAATTAAGGAGGGAAAATAATCCTGCCAGTTGGTAAGAGTTTTGTCACGCCCAGGGATTCTCGTGTCTGCACTACTGATGTTTTTGGCCAGATGATTCTTTGTTGCAGAGTCTGTCCTGAGCACCATATGATATTTAGTACCACTGGCTTCCACCCACTAGATGCCAGTGGTATACCCTCCCCATCTGTGACAACTACCAATGTTGCCAGACATAGGCAAATGTCTGTTTTGAGGGTAAACTTGGCCCTGGTTAAGAACCATCGAGATAGTCACATTTTGAATACTCAAGACAGCAGGAGGAAGGGGCAGGCTTACTGAGAACTTCTTTTGTTGAACGTGTTATTGGGATGGGACTTTATTGATTTAAAGTCAATTTTTTTTTTTTTTCAAACTAGAGTTAAATGAGTATTATAGTACTAATAATGTAGGTCATGAGATTGTTTGTAAAAAGCTTTACAGAAATATTCAGGGCTGCCAGAGTTATTTTCCAAAACTAAATCTGTGGTAGGGTGGCATTGGGGAGACTTTTCTGGGTATAACTTTCTACCTGCTAAATTTTACCACCTGGTAGAGGCTACTTGGATGTTTACATGATCTTATATGCTTGTCTTCACATATTGTAGACTAAGTAGCACTTACAGTAGGGACTATTTACATTCACCAAATATCTTCACCATCCTCTGCCTTTACCAGCCTCCCTGTGGTTACCTAGTCCTGTCCAGGGAAATGTGAACTGAGCTTAACCTCTGGGCTAAGGAGTTTAAAAGCCAGAGTGCTTCTTACAAACCTCTCTTTCCTATCATAGTGACTTTGGGGCCTTGTTGGTATATGTCCTTGCAAACCAAAGAAATAGCTGCTTTTTTTTTCATTGTCTCTGTTTTCTCTTCTGTTTGGGGGGATGTGTATTAGTTGGAGGTTGAACTTTCTGAATTGATCCATTCAGTTCTCCTTTGTTTCCAATTGCCATTATTTTTATCTATTTTTCTGCTTTCTGGAACCCCGCTGGAATCGGATCACATGGAATAGAAGGTTGACCTAACACCCAGGAGCACAGATATTGCTACCAGTTGCCTTTCTTCCCAGTTGCCTTTCTTCATGTTAATGATCTTCTGGTGAGAAAGCCATAAGCATATGACATGAGCTGTTACCCAGAAGGGTGCTGCACATGGTCTAGCTAACAGTGGTTCTCAACCTGTGGGTCTGTATTAAAGGGCCGCAGCATTAGGAAGGTTGAGAACCAATGGTCTAGCACATTCTGCCTTGGAAGAAGCTCAGGGGGTTTGCTTTTACTATTAATTGGGTTGTTAATTGAAAGCATTTGTATTGAGGCTGTGAGCTCAAGAATTGTTTGAGTTCAGTACAGCCTGTTACATTTCTCAGTTGCTTCATCTTTTTCACCAGGCACAGGACTGCAGCTAACGTAGATAGTCTTATGGGAAAGGAAAGGTTCCTTTTTCACTGAGCATGTCAGTGTTTGGGCCTGTTTAAGCACGCAGAGCATGGGCTGGATTTCATCCAGCTGCTAAACGTGTGCCTGCAGATGCCTGCTGACATAATGCTGGACAGCTGTGCAGGGCCCTGACTGAGGCACTTCTCCTAGAAGGAAAGCTGCTCTGGGAGAATCAACTCTCACACTTCAGGGTGCATTCTGTCTCTGGGATTGGATTTCTAGTAATGGCCACTTACTGCCTGGATTTTTTTGCCTTTCCTTTGCTGCTCTAGAAGAAACAGTATGGTGGCACGTCCAGCCCATCACTTGAAGACTTGGTACGAGAGAGAATCAACAGTTACGTTGTCAAGTCTGTACCCCTGGGGGTGTTTATAAACCCTGAGACTGAATGAAGTCACTTAGGTATAGTGAACAGAATAAGAAGACAGAAGAACCCGGGGCTGAGCCCTAAGATCTGAAAATATAGGAGTGGGCAAAGGGGATTATAAGGGAAAACTTAAAAGAGAGGAGGAAAGTAAAGGGAGTAGTGACAGAAGGTAAGAGAAGAAAGAGATATAAAGCCTATGCTTTATGGATAGCTATGGAAGTTACTGGGTAGTGCAAATCATTATAGTAATTCCTAACCAACTGTAAGTAATGCCAGCATTTCTGTTTCTCCCCCAATCATCCTCCTCTCTCATAGGTAAAAGCCTCTGATGCAGACTCAGGACTGTATGGCTTTGTTGAGTATACTATTTATGATGGATTCCAAAGCTACGAAGCGCCACAAGCATTCTGGATCGACCCTCGCGATGGGCACATCTGTGTTTCTAAAGATATTGACCGGGAAAGGGATCCTGCCCTGTATGATCTCCTGGTGAAAGCTAAGGATGGGGTAAGTCGTTAAGTATGAAATTAATTTCAGACATACTCAAAAGTAAGCCAGTATGTACATATTATAAAGTACTGATGGTTATAAAAAATTGGCTAATTTTACTTCTTATATAATTACCTTTTTGTTGAAGTTTTTTGAAGCAAATACCAGGTCATATATATGTGTGCATGTGTGTGTGTGTATACAGACACACACACACATGCACACATATATATATTTTTATTGAATCATTTTTTGGATGAAATTATATATATAATTGATATATATAAATGATATGATAATATCTCTAACGGATGACTGTTTAAAAATACAGCTAAAACATTAACAATAATACTTTAATAATGCCTAATATCCACTCTGTGTTAAATTTTCTGTATTACCTAAACATGTCTTTTAATAGTTGGTTTGTTTGAATCAAAATTCAAATAAGTCCATACATTGATTTGATATATCCCTTAAATTTCAACCTATAACAGCCACGCCTCTTACCTTTTCTCCTATGGCATTTACAAAAAAGTGAATCGAGTCATTTATCCTGTAAACTTTCCACAGACTGAATGTGGCTGATGACATCACTGGGAATCATATAATGTGTTCTTCTATCTCTTATATTTCCTATAAACGGGCATTTAGAGCCAGAGACTTGAGTGGTTTCAGGTTCATTTAGGTGATGCCTTGCGGCTTTTACTGCACTCACAGACACATACCGTTATTTCATTATAAGTTGCAAAATGGTGATTTCTGAATTCAATTGCCCCTTTTGCATTTATTATTAAGAATTCTTCAACTGAGAAGAATGTTCTCATTACAACTATTTGATTACCCTGAAATATTAAATGTAATTCACACAGAAAATGCAGGATAATGCTTGATTTTTTTCTCTTCCTTTTACCAGTTCATTGAATAGACTGATTGTGCCTTAATCATCTCCCAGGGTGACAAGTAATTTCATTCCCTTAGTTTGAATGTAAACCCCTACAGGGTAACATCTGCATCTGTTACAAAATAGTCAGTCTGTATCTCCAGTGTGCTTGTCCCTCAGTAATGCAAAAAGATTGGTGAAGATGAAGGTAACAGTGTTGGTAGTGACTCGGTAGACTGCCCTTGAAAACAATCTAGACTACATCCAAAGAATAAATTAACTCAAACAAGACATTTCTAAGTTCAAGATGTCAGATTCTAGGCCATAATAAATTTATTTAAAACAATAAACTGCATCTTGACAGAAGACCTTTAACTTTATATTACTACCTGGACAATCTGGTTTTACTTGATCTTTTTTTTTTTTTTTTTCTTCTAATAAATGTCCTGAAAGCCCTTTAGAAGAAAATTGCTGAGAATCCATTTGCTGGTGTTTACTAAGTCATTTTTATATGTCGATAGGAGAACTTTTCTTGTAAAATGGTTTACACGTTCTGGGCTTCTTGGCCTGTGCTCAATTTATCCTTGTGATGACTGTCAATAATTTTTTCTAACTCAATCACTTCTACTCTACTGATATTACTTCTGAAATACTCTATTTTTGCTGCTACAGCTACAGCTATTTATTTGATACATGGAAGCCATGAGAATGCGGTAAAACTACCTAATGGAACCAAATAATTGGATTACATTGGCAATCAAGTGATTTTTTTCACAGTAAAGCTCTATAATTTAATTATCCCATGCTTTTATGTTTCCTTTTTCCATCCATTTTCACCAAATGGGTCTCTTATTTTTGGTGTGTGTGTTTATTAACATTTTTTTCTCTGTATTTTGTTGTATCCTGAATTCTGTAGCTAAAATATGTGTCTGAGAAAAAGCTTTTTCAGTTCTATCTCACCAGGGTAGGCTTAAGGGAGGATTTTGTGAGACTAACAATATAGAAAGTAAGTTGAGATGACCAAGATGGTGGACTCAAAGCAGCCTGCACACAACGCTGCTCTTTTAGGAAAGAATCCGAATGGCAATAGGTACCTGCCTTTGTATCAGTTGTGTGAGTGAGAGCTCTGGGAACCCATACATAGAGGCAGGAGGACGTGGAGAAGACGGAAGTAGGATGAGCTGCTCAGCAGGCCCAGAGGTAATTAGGGGAAGGCGCCCACATGTGGGAAAAGGATGGGAGAAGGTCTCAGGTTCCACGCTTGCCCTGAGGAGACTGCAACTGGAGCCAAGAGGGACCCTCCACTGCAGCTGGCTTCTGGACTGGTAGAGCCTGGACTGGAGGCTGTGCAGCCATGTTGCTACATGAGGGAGGAGTCATTTGTGAATCATGGGCATTGCAGCTGACACCGTCTTGTAATATCCCAACCCTGGAATGCCAGCCAAGGAGGAAACGGGGAATCCTAGCACTCACATGTGCCCTGTGGGCAGGTGACCTGTACCCCCACTGCTGCCACCTCCTCGGATCCTGAGCATGGCAGGAGAATCACGGGCCTCATGTGTGCTGCTGTGGCCTAGGAAATCCCACTCAACTGCACTTCCCATGGGACTTGGGTGGAACATGTGTTTGTAACCCTTAAGCAGCTGGACCACTGCTGCCACCATTCTCTGAAAGACCCCAAGCAGGATGAAAGCCAGTGCAGCTGCAGCCTTTGGATCTGGGAGGACTGCATACCAGGGACCTACACTGTCCTGCTCAGGCATGCTGGGTTGCGTGCCCAGCATGTCCTGCCCAGTAGCTTCCTGACCCATGCACACAAGCATTGCACCTTGCAGACCTGCTCCATCCCATCTAGGCACTCTGCCCTCTGCAGTGGCACTGTATTGTGGGCCACCGCTCTGCCCCATGCATCATTTTTTACCTGGTGGACCAATCCACCCAAGGAGGGTGCTCTGCCTTGTGCCCCTGGGCCTGCGGGGAAGACCTCCTCCAACTCATGTGTGTACTGCTTCCTGCCAGCCAGCCTCACCTCACCAGTGCTGCCTCAGTGACTGGGGACAAACACATGGGAATAGGGGTGATGTGGCAGAGAAGTGGTATTAAAGGCTCATGGTACATCTGCTCCTGTCCTGCCTGGTCAAGCTTCCAGAGCAGGACCCAGGCATATTATCCAGGGACCCATCCCAATCTTCACTGAGCAACAGAGGTTCCAGCAGAGAGGAACAGGTGTGTAGTACCAAGCTGTGTAGAAATATTACAGCTTGTTTCAAGCTGAGACAAAGAGCCCCAGATGAGGATAAAAACTCTGGCAACATGAAAAAACAGGCCATCTAAAGACTCCCAAAGGATCGCAGTAGCTTTCCAAGAATGAACTCTAACGACAAGGAGATTATTGAAATAACATATATACAGTTCAGATTATGGATGACAAATAAGATGAATGGAACTAAAGAGATGGTAGAAAACTATCCCAAAGAGGCTCCCCCCCCCCAAAAAAAAAAAAAATTTAGGACATGAGCAGAAAATTCACTAAAGAGATAAATAACTTTAGGAAAGAGATAATCAAACTTAAAGAAATGAAAGAGTCATTTAGAAAATTTCAAAATATAGCAGAAAACTTTAATAATGGACTAGCAATAGGTGACAATAGGTCACCAACCCTGGGCTGTGGACCAGTACCAGTCCATGGCTTGTTAGGAACTGGACTACATAGCAGGAGGTGAGTGGCTCATGTGAGCAAAGCTTCACCTTTGTACTTACTTACAGCTGCTCCCCATTGCTGGAATCACTGCCTGAGTTCTGATCCTGTCAGGTCAGGGCTGCTTTAGATTCTCGTAGGAGCATGAACCCTACTATAAATTGTGCATATGAGAGATCTAGGTTGTGCACTCCTTAGGAGAATCTAATCCCCACCTCGCCCTCTATTTTTAGAAAAGACAGGATCTTTCTCTTGCTCAGGCTGGTCTTTAACTCCTGAGCTCAGGCCATCCACCTGCCTCGGCCTCCCAGAGTGCTAGGACTACGGGCGTGAGCCCAGAATGGCCATTATTAAAAGTTGAAAAACAATAGATGCTGGCATGGATGCAGAGAGAAAGGAATGCTAACACATTATTAGGGGGCCTGCAAATTAGTACCTGTATAGAAGACAGTATGGAGATTCTTCAAAGAAATAAACATAAACTTACCACTTGATCCAGAAATCCTGCTTCTGGGTATCTACCCAAAAGAAAAGAAGTCATTTTACCAAAAAGATACCAGCATTCAAATGCTTTTCATGGTGCAATTTGCAATCGCAAAGAGATGAATTTTCTTGGCTGCTTTCCCTGGCTTTGGTGATGGTACAACTTTTTTGTTTCTTCTCCTTACAAACTGGAACCTCATCTCCTTCACCATTCTTCACTGAATCATGAAATATAGACTCAGAAAGCTGACTAGAATGAAACCACATCTCACAAGAGCTAAAATAGATGTTAATGCTTTACTATTCAGAAATCCTAGAAGAGAAAAACAGAGAGAATGGAAAATAGATAATTGTCAAAGTAGAAATAAACAGCAGAAATTTTTCCTTATCTACCGGTTTCCCTGGGCAACCTTCCTGCTTCCAATATTGTATACTGTCAAGTTTGAAGTTTTCCCAACTACTGTCTTTCATAGCTTATCTTGAGGAGATTAGATTCAGGCAGATGGATTACGAGTTTCTTAACCAGCATTTAAAAAATTAAATGATTAAAATTAAATTAAAGTGGCTCATGACTTGTCAAGGAAAAGACACAATTAGGAAATAGCATATATGGAATTTGGTTACCTGTTGCTGCATAAAAAAAATCATTTCTGAACTTAGCAACTTAAAATGGCATTTATTATCTCATATAGTTTTTAATAGCCAGGAATGTAGCAGTGGCTTAGCTGGGTGTTTCTGTTTCAGAGTCTCTGATGAGATTGTGTGATCAGAACAGTTTCCATTACCTGGATGGAAGTTTAGTTACACAGTACTGGGAACAGTACATTCTAAGGGGAAGGAGAAAGTGAGTTTAGATATACTTTTCCCCACCCTGTATTCTGTGGGGTACTTGTTTGTCAATATGCTCTTTCTGTGAAAGAATCCCAGAGGATTCTGTGATCTAAAAACAGTGTGATCACCTCAGCACTTGCTCCCTCTAGAAACAAGTGTGTTAAGTCTCGGTGAGAAGTGACCAGGCCCATTTAACGTGGTGAATTCAACATTTTCTCAACTTTTTAACCAAGGGACCTCTTTATTTTATTTTTTAAAGATCTCTTAATTGCTACCCTTGTATCTCTTTCTGAAACCTAGAGTTGATCTTGTCACTTAATTACTGACAACAATAGTTGCCCATGTAGGGGCTTAGGAAGAAAACATTGGAACTTTGAATTTTATCCTTTTAAATGTTGTTTTTGTGATATCTTTAATATAAAGGATGCATTAGCACAGTGAATGTATACATAATTTTATTGAAAAAGAAATATTATGTATGTATCAAGGGTATGCACACCACATTTTTTACTGCAGAGTCCACTGCTGTGCAGAATAAAGTCTGTCCTCCCTGGTGTTAAATCACGTACAGGAATCTGATTGCCTTGCCTTCCTCTCAGTCCTGGGCATCCTCTCCCTCTATTTGTCCACCCTCTTTTTAGCCTTCCTGCTGTACTTCCCCTTCCTGCAACATGCCAGAACCTTTTTTGTTCTTTATATCATTTCACTTGTTGGGATGTTATTGTCCCTGGAAATACACATATGTCAAATTCTCTTTGCTTTTCAGGACCCAACTCAAAGACCCTTCAGTGTTGAGGTTTAACCTCTGTTTGGTGCTCATATGAGGTCAGATAATTAAATTCAACAACTCATCCTAGAAACAGTGTTACATACTTCATTGCTGAAGTATTCCCCTTGGGAAGTTGCACCAGTGCCAGCAATATGTTCAGCAAAGAGGTATGTAGCACTTTTCCTAGGATGAGTTCACAAACTTAATTGTCAGACCATGTACGAGGATAGCTCTAATGGCCATTCCAGGATTAGTGTTCCAAAATTTCTTTGAAACGTGGGCTTGGCACTGGCATTGACATACATGGCTTCCCAAGGGGAGTACTTGGAAGGTGACTGTAGTGACAACCAGCGATGAGGTATGTAGCATTTTTTCCAGGATGAGTTTGCAAACTTAATTGTCTGACTTTATACATCAGTTGTAGCCTATGTCTGCATCTGAAACAATGTCATGATTTTATTTATAGGGCTGAAACTGCAAATGAGGAGTTCTCAAATGAGGAGTTCTCAAAATGAGGAGTTTTAAAAATTCATCTGGTGAGAAATCTGACTTGAATTGACAGGAGGTTATTGATGTTTTTAAAATCCCTCTAAGTGGGTCTATTCATACAGCTATTAGCTGCAGACTAATAAGTGCTTGTTGATGTGGTGCTACTCCAAATCCTACTAGGTATATGCACTACAGTGCCTTTCTAAAACTTGAAAAATTCAAGTTTCCAAAACAAATCCATCCAGCCCCTTTAGCATAAAGAGTTTGTAACATATTTGATAGCTATGAACTATTATAAATGCTCACCTGGGTAAAATGCCATTCATGTCAACAACAGGCCTATGAGGGAAGTTGAGAGTCCTGCTTTACAGAAGAGGTTGCGTAGACTCAGGGGCCAGCTGACTTTCTCTTGGCTGCGGTCCTGGATGTGGACGGAGCTAGGCGTTGAGCCCAAGTGTTTTGACTTAAGATTGTTCTGCTGTGCCACACACCTAGGTGTCTGCTGTCTGTCTCACACACTCTAAGTTCCTTAAAAACAAGGATCTTCTCTTCCTTTTATTCTCTTAAAATTGAGTCCATGATAGGCATGAAAGGTAGAATTTATTCTATAGCAAATATTTACTCTAATTTAAAAGAAGTCTCTGAGGGCTTTGGGGACAGGTGAATCAATTGCAGATCTGATATTTACAGTCTCGTTTACCTTGAGCCTCTTTGTGGTTTGGTTTTCTTACCTGTAATAAGTCAGAGAAGCCATAAAAATTGAAAAAAGGGGAGATTATAACAAGTGAAAGAGAAATATATGTAAAACACCTAACACATCCTCATACGTGATTATTGTAAGAGGAAAGTACCCCTATTTGATAAATTCAGCAGATAAAAAATGAATTTGTTTAAGAGGAATACTGAGACCTATAATACATTTCCTGCAAAAATATTCATTGTTTTGTGACAATAAGTTTTTTGCTTTGCCCATCTAACATTTGTTTATTTTTCATAGCATTTCCTGATTTAGAGTCTTCATGAATAGCCTAGGAATTAAGATCTTTGTTTTTAAATATCTTAAGGTGGAGTGTTGTTCATTTCTTCATGTCTCCCCCCCACTTTTTCATTGTTTTTCTCTCTCTTTCTTTCTTTTTCCCCTCCCTCCTTCCCTCCCTTCCTTCCTTTCTTCTTTCCTTTTTTTTGTGACACAGTGTCTCACTCTGTCTCCCAGGCCAGAGTGAAGTGGCATCATCATAGCTCACTTCAGCCTCAAACTTCTGGGCTAAAACTCTTCTTCAGCCTCCCAGAGTGGCAGGATTACAGGCATGAGCCATCACGCACCTGACCATTACTTTTCTTTCCTGATTTCTCAGCCCCTCCTCAATCCTAAGTGACTTCTTGAACTAGAGCAGAAATAAAGAGAGAAAGGGAAAATCAAGAGAAAAGGGAAGGCAACCCGGAGAAGGAAGGCAGTCTGGAGCAGCAGCAGGGCCCACATCGGGTGTGGTAGAGCCTTTGGTTTAGCATCAGCCTCCAGGCCCCTCTGATTACCCCGTCCGTGGAGGCTTGAGGGCTGCTGAAGATGTAGGGCCAATCTGCATTTTCAGCATCCAGACCAGATGGATGCACTTGCCTTGTTTCCACCTCAATCATAACTAGCCAGCGTTTCTCCTATTCTGATAACTGGCATGGCTCTGGCCCTTTTTTTCAACTGGGAAAAACCGTGGAACATCACATTGTTTCTCTCCCCTTGTTTCCTGCCAAACCACCTTCTTCCTTGTCTTTTTTCATCCCTGCTTAGTGCCTCCCTGCCACAGGAGAAAAAGAAATGAACATAAAGAACGGAGGAGAGGGAGGTTAGGGGGGTGAGGAAACACGGGCTGTTGTGACTTACCAAGGATTTTTGTCAAAGATGAAAGTATCAGAATGTCCCAGATAGAAATGGAAAATGATGCTTTAAAGTAAGAACATATGTTTTGCTTTAGAAAAATAAAAGCTGCAGAAGATTATTTTTTCCTATTTTATTCACTCTCCTTCTTGTTTTTAGATGGAGGGAGCATGAAGGCACAGTAGGGGACCTACCTACATCTCCCTGCTTCGTGCGCTAGGTTTTCTTTCTAAAACTTAAACATTTGAATTCTAAAACTAATCTGGCTCTGAGTATTTAGCACAAGTATCTTGCTGCTCATTCAAGCTGCATCCCCTCTGGCCTCCTGTCTGGTCTCGCTCCTTCCTCCCTGCTGCTCTTCAGTCTCTTCTGAGCACTGCAGTCAAAGCAATAGCAAAAATCCACATCAAACCAAGTCGTACCTGTCCTCAAACCCTCCAGTGGGGAGAAGCCATGCTCCCTCCAGAAGCCACAGAGTCACTGTGCCTTCCCCTGCTTCTCTAACGTCAGCCCTGCCTGCCTCTAGTTTGCTGCCCCCAAAAGGCCAGGGAGGTGTACTGTACTCCTGCCTCAGGGCCCTTGCACCTGCTCTTTTCCTTGGCCTCTGGTCCTTTTCTTCTAGATAACTGAAGTCTAGCAATAGTACTTTTTCAGTGAGGCTTTAACCGTGAATCCCCCATCAGTGGTCCCTTTCCCCTTCCCCTGGGCAGTTACCAACATTCATTTTAAAGTTATCTTTTGGATAGAAGTGATTTCTGTTTTTTGGGGGGCATCAGGACAACTTCTCATGAGTATCTTTGGCCTCTGCCCTGAAATTTGTGCCTCATAAGGAGCTTTAAGTGGTAATCTCATTTATGGGACTGTAGTCCACTAGTCTGCAGGCCCATGTTCAGCAGAGACCCATTTGTAATCACTGCCCCTTCATTCAACAGGGCGGGCTAAGTGCCCAAGCATTTGTTCGCGTAGAACTGGAGGACGTGAATGATAATCATCCCATGTTTAACCCGTCAACCTACGTGACAAGCATCAGCGCTCAGACCCAGCCGGGCACCGAGATCATCAATGTTCTTGCCACAGACCGGGATTCTGGGGTATATGGAACAGTGGCTTATGAACTACTTCCGGGAGAGCTGTCGTCTCTTTTTACCATTGACTCAACTACAGGTTTGTGATCTTGGAACAGGTTTGACCCCTTGCTGTTAAGCTTCTGCTCAGAAGCCACAAAATGTCATATTTTTCAGTAACCAGGCTGTTATACTACTCCCTTAACCTTCTAGAAGACACCGAAGTATATTGAAGAGGGCTGGGGCTTTAGGGTAGAGCTGGAGCTGAGTCCCAGCTTTGCTTACTGCTGATTTTGTGATCTTTACTGGCCTTAGCCAATTGAGCACACCTTAAAAGCAGTGCTAATAATACGTATGTTGTAACGTTTTTGTGAGGACTCAAGGCCCTTATGTTATGCACAATTGGCCAGTAGTAGTATTTTACAAATGTTCATTTCCCTTCATTTGTGCGATCATGCCAGGTAAGGGTGACTTAGCATCATTCCAGCGTCTTAATAGGTAAGACTAGTGCAAAGACTTTTGTACTGGTGTCCAAAGTGGATCCTTTTCTTTTGCTAGGTCTGGTATTCCCTTAGTCTCTTTGAGTTTTAATTTCCTTGTTTTTAAAATGATACCTAAAGCCCCTTTTAGTTCTCTACAGTGATAATTGCATATCTGCCAAAGAAACCCAGTGGGAAAATTGTCTTTTAGAAATTAAAAAGTTACCTTCTTTTTCCTATGGGTTTGTTGCTAACAAAATAATGTTTGAAATATTTGATTAAAAGGAAATACAAAATGTCAAGCGTATAATACTACAATACTTTTGAGACAGGTAGAGAGATCCCTATTTAAAATTGAGGCTGCTAAAAAATAATTGTTTTCTTCACTCGATCTGAGTAGGGAGTAGGATGTGTTTCCGTTGTGATGATGATGACAACACCAGATACTACACTAGACATTTTCTGTACGTTGTCTTATTGGGCCTTCGCAACACCCTTTGCAAAGACCATTTGTTTCCATACATTAGAAACAAACAATAATTTACACCAGAAATCTGGTCCACTAAGTCGGTTTGCCCTCTCATCCACCCCCATTAGGTGCAGTCTCTGCTTCTGCCTGGAAACTGTGCTTTCATCTGGCTCTGCACCTGGCTGGGGGATTAGTTGTTTATACTGGCAGTCTTTACAAGGCAGAGCGCTCAAAATAATACACTTACATAGTCCCTTTCACATTTCAGAGATTAGAAGAAAATACTTTTGTAGGAAATTAGTCTACTTATCTCTGGCCTTTTCAAAATTCATTTTAACAGGGGACCTTAACTGTCAAGTCGTCAGGCCCTCTGGGGCACTAGCGTTGCCAAAAATATATAGGTCAGCCAGTCATTAGGGCACAGGATCTTAAAGCATTTAACAGATTGATTTTAAAAGACATCAACACACTCATCCTTCAGTTTCCCCTAGAAGATCTTGAAGAATGAGCTGTACGCTCTTCTGCTTTTAGAAGAGATCTCTGTGGCTGTGCTGGCCATGGTCAGCTATGTGCTTCCCGTCCTGGCACTGGCTATGACACAGATGCCATTGTTAATCACAGAGAACACGTTATGTGGGTTATTATCTAGGGAAGTATCATGATTTCTTTTTAAAGCAAAGACCAAATTCATAATAGAAGTAGCCTTGGGTTGTTATTGTTGGCAATTTTGATGCCTGTGCGTTTAGGTTGAAGACATTTCTTAAACAGTGCTTGGAATTTGGTTGCACTTAAAAATAACTCATGAGAAATTCATGAGGCCTGGTAATGTTTTACTTTAACCTTTAGAAGAGAATGAAAATATGACTGACTAGCTATGGAAAAAAAGTTGTCCAGTGAACAAGCAGTTTCCAATTTGCATGGTTGACTTCTAGTTCATCTGTTGGTTGACTGCAGCTGAGAACAACAGATTGTATGGATTTAGGGGTGGGCAAGGTGATGTTTTGATCTGTATGTACATTGTGATGTAATTAAACCAAGCTAGTTAACATATCTATCACCTCACACACAACTGTTTTGTGAAAAAACATTTAAGTTTGACTCTCTTAGCGTGTTAGCAATTTTCAAGCATAGAATAAATATATTATTATTAACTATAGAACTGTGGTGTACGGTAGATCTTCAAAGGTTATTCATTCCGTCTGACTGAAATGTTGTACCCTTTGCCCAACTTCTTTTATTTCAACCCCAGCCCCTGGCGGCCACCATTCTACTCTCTGGTTCTCTGAGTTCTACACTTTGAGCTCCACGTATAAAAGTGAGATCTCGCAGTATTTGTCTTTTTGTACCTGTTTTTTTTCCTTTGATATATTGTCCTCGGGGTTCATCCATGTTGTTACAAATGATAGAATGTCTTTCTGTCTTAAGGCTGAATATATTCGACATTTTCTTTATCCTTTTATTTGTTGAGAGACACTTTGGTAGATTTCATATCTTGGCTAACCGAGAAGTTGGTCTTCCTGAATAATGCTGCAACGAACATGGGTGTGGAGATATATCTTTGACATACTGATTTCATTTCCTTTGGATATATGAGGTCTGACAAGTTCACAAACTCATCCTAGAAAAAGTGCTATATACCTCATTGCTAATTACCACTATGGTCACTTTTGAAGTCTCACCTCCCCGCCCCCCACCCCCCCTTTGGGAAGCTATGCACGGATGCCAGTGCCTAGTCCACCCTTCAAAGCTGTTTCAGAACTCTTTTTCTGGAATAACCATTAGAGCTGTCATTGTATAGCATGTTAAAGCAATAATAATGAATGCCACTCAGCAAGACACTGCCACGTGTCAACAGGAGCACAGCTGTGACACTCTGATATACCATGGTTATGAAACCTTACCAAGTTGTTTGTATAGGGCTGCCAGTGTAAGCACATGGTGGCAAGTTCATGAAGTTAATTGTCTCACCTCATACAATAGCACTGATGGCCATTCCAGGAAAAGAGTTCCAGAATTACTTTGAAGAGTCAACCAGGAGCTGGCATTGGTGCACAGCTTCCCAAGGGGAGTACTTCAAAGGTGATCATAGTGATATTCAGCAATGAGGTACATAGCACTTTATCTAGGATGAGTTTTCAAACTTAATTATCGGCATTCATTTGGGTAGAGTAGAATTACTAGATCATATGGTAATTAGATTTTTAAGTTTTTGAAGAACCTCTATACTATTTTCATAATAATGGCTGTAACACATCCTCTATAGAAGGATGTTTTCAAAGAACAGAACAAGAAAGATTATTAACATACACAGTTGACCCTTGAACAACACAGGGGTTAGGTGCACTGACCCCCATCCACACAGTTGAAAATCCACTTATAACTTTTGACCCCCCAAATTTAACTCTTTATAGCCTACTGTTGACTGGAAGCCTTATCCATAACATCAATAGTTGATTAATGCTTATTTTCTATGTAACATGTATTACATAGAAACAGTGTATTATTACAATAAAGTAAGCTAGAGAAAAATATTTTTAAGAAAACCATAAGGAAGAGAAAATATATTTACTCTTTATTAAGTGGAGGTCTTTATCCTCATCATCTTCATGTGGAGTGGGCTGAGAAGAGGAGGGGCTGGTCCTGCTGTCTCGGGGGACTGATGGGGAAGAGCTGGAGGAGGTGGGGGGAGGCAGAAATGGTGGGTACACGCCCGGTAACTTTGCTGAAAAGAATCTACATTTAAGTGGACTTGTACTATTCAAACCCATGTTGTTACTTCAGGGTCAACTGCAGTTCTCCTGTTCTGTATGTTTTCTTGCAGTAACCTGTATCATTATGCTGGGCTTTCTTGCTTCCACCAAGAGGCCTGACTCTGTGGCCTTTTGTATAAACACAGTCCTAAGAAGCTTCCTCTATCACTAAATATTCATGGAATAAATGAATAAATTACATGTAGACATGATTGTAAAGTGAATCAGATCCTTACTATAGCTTTTAAAGAAACTGCTTGGAAGTTTCATTGATAACATGGAGCAAAACTTCATTTAAAAATCCCCTTTCTGAGTCACACCATGGGAGGTGACTCTATGGCCTACTGGAACCTTTCTTCAAAACTCCCAAAGCCTTTCCCCAGCTTACCTGTGCTGGCACTTTTCTTTTTATCACTTCTTTTTGCCTCTGGATTTAGTCTTTTTTCTTCAGAATATCTCCCCGCCCTTTACCAGGGAGAATTTTTAAAACTAGTCTCAGTACCCTGAAGTTACTTCCCTTTCTTTTTAAAACTTTAAGTTCTTACATGGGTAGGTTAAGGCGAATAAGTCATGATGAGCCTGAATTATTCTGAAATTCTCTTAGACACATTCATTTGCTCACTGGTTCATTCATCCTTTCATTTGGCCACTTTTTGCCTCCAACTTTCTATTTTATAAGCTGGCATACTTCATGCTAGAAGCTTGCGTTTTGCTGTAGGCGAGATTTCTATCAATTTGTTTGTGCAGCAACCAAGACTCATGCAGTAAATATAGAACTCTTTGACTTATTGTCTTCATCTGGTAAGAAAATTGTTTTGGAAAAATCTGGAAGGGGGTGTGGTGACGTCGTGGTTGTTTTCTCTTGTGGCTTTATCTTCCTGTTCTGTTTCTGGTTTTCTAAGTCTATTGTTGGGTTCAAAGAACATTTTTGTGCGATGCGTTTGGGCATCAGGAGAGAGATACTGAGCTGAGCCTTCCTTTCTCCTTCTCTGAGTTTGCTGATGTCCTTTGTTGTGGGCACGAGGCTGACCACGCTGTTTTGAGTTTTAAAAGGAAGAAACACAAGGCACATTTATTAATAGCTCTTTTTTCATGTATTTTTAATCCCATTTTATGAATTATATGTGGATTTCTTCCACCGTTTGAAGTGCTCTCTTTGGTCGCATGTAAAGAACAATTATTTAGCTTTGGAGTTTGTCCTATTTATTTTGTAATTTTACACTGAAAGAAACTTTACCTCTAATTAAGATTATTTTAAGGTGAAAAATAGGTTTCAAGCAATCGTGTTGGCTATTTATTATGGCCCCAGATTATCTCTTTTAGTAGGGTTATCAGTGATTAAATTCTTGTGGTTTACCTCTCTCTTTTTTTTTTAAGAGAAGCAAGTTAATGACATAAAGTCAATAAAAGTTCTAAAAAGAGTGTAGTTTATCTGTTTAAAGCAGGAAATGGAAGCAAGTTTATCTATTCATACATATATTCATTCATTCATTGCTTCTTATGTGCCAGGCAGTGTTCCCGGTGTTTAGAATACATGGGTGAATATAGCACACAAACATCCCTGCTCTTGCGGTATTTAGAGCAACAAGCTTGTGTTGCCTAGACAGTTGTCTATTCTATATTTAGTTGTAGTGTACACAGAATCCAAGTTTAGCACTGCAGAAGAACAAGTAATTAAAAGGACTTCCAAGTGCCAGACAAGGGCAGCTGTGCCTCGGTGTGGAGTTGTAATCTTTCATTTGTATTTTAACATGGACTGTAAGTAATATAGCTCAGATTCTGTTTTATTTATTTCGAGGGTAGATTCTTTTCACATGGTAGTTTTATGCTCAGATTTTATACCTGGTACTGATTCCCATAATTCGTCATGATTGCCACCATCCAACATTTAACATTCGGATATGTAGTTGGTGAATTAATACCACAGCTCATTTCATAAGGGACAGGAGCATGCTCACACCTAATAAATGGTGACTTTGTTTTATTTGCAAGATGGAGTCTAAAATTAATCATGAGCATCTAATCAGTGCATGCCACTTTCAGAGGAAACAAAAACATGTTAGAGCATTTTCTCATTAGCTTTTCCAGTGTGTGATCATAGACTCATAGAGATGAAAACTTAAAATCAGCTGCCTCGTGTAGTGGAGGAAGAAATTGAGGTAAAGGGGTTTGTATGCCTAAGGGTGCACTGTTAGTAATGGTTGAACTGGACCTGAACCTGAACTACTCTGTCTCAGATAATAATACTTTACAATGTTTCTCAATAGATTGTCTGTTTAAGCCTTACATCAACCTCCTGGGGTAAACAAGGCAAACATTCATATGTCCACCTGCAAATTAAGAGACGGAGGACCCTAAAAGTCTTAGTGACATACTCAAGGTCATGGCAGTAAATATGATGTTTGAATTTACTTCTTGGACTTCAATGTCAAGGCTTTTTCCATTATTATGACTTTTTCAGAAGTATAGAGAAAGCAAAGGTAAGTATAGGTTCTTTGGATTCAACTAAATAAGATAGAAAAATGATCTTTCATTGTGGCAAGAATTCCTCAACAAGTCTATTTGTTCACTAAATTTTCTGTTGATTTTTATTTACTCTTCCAATTAAATAAATAGAATTCAGTGACATTTTCCAAACAGGTACTTTTTTTAGTTGTCAATATGGGGTGAACGTAAATGTCAGGGCTCATAGTTGCTGCCCTGGAGAAGAGTTGGTCCAGGTTAAAACTGGACTTCATGGCCAGGCATAGTGGCTCAGGCCTATATCTTAGCACTCTGGGAGGCTGAGGTGGGTGGATTCCTTGAGCTCAGGAATTGGAGCCCAGCCTGAGCAAGAGTGAAACCCCATCTTTACTACAAACAGAAAAAGTAACCAGGCATTGTGGCAGGCACCTGTAGTCCCAGCTACTCGGGAGGCTGAGGCAAGAGGATTGCTTGAGTCCAAGAGTTTGAGTTTGCTCTGAGCCATGACACCATGGCAGTCTACCCAGGGTAGCAGAGTGAGACTCTGACTCAAAGGAAAAAAAAAAGAAGAAGAAATTTACTGGACCTGGATGTGCATGCCTACCATTTGCCCCACTTTTTTCTACTTTTCCTCATTTCATCATCTACCCCTTGGGTCAGCACATTTTTTAAAAATATTTTCATATTTCGGGTACAATCCAGTTTGTCGACCATAGAGTCACTCTGTCTCATGAAGGCGACTGTGTTTGTTGTACATGAAGAAGAAATGCTAAGGGGAACTCCATGTAGTGATGACAGTAACGACTGCCAGTAGAGTAGAGCTTCAGAAGAAAACTCTGGAAAAATCTAACACAGTCAGGCAAGGGATCATGGACCAGCTGGAACTCGAGGTAAACCTTGCAGGAGAGCTGGGATTTGGATAAGTGAGCTGTGGAAGAACAGATAGAGTCCAGAGCAGCAAACAACATAAATGAAAACAGAGAGAGGGAAATTATTAAGCATTTGTAACAGGAAATGAAACTGTACTTTTGGACTCAGTCACTAAGATGTAAATTCTACGTTTCACAGGGATACCAGACTTTCTGTAGGATTTATAAAGGAAATCCACCTTGGCAAAGGTGTAGAAGGTTGACAAATGAGAGAGAAAAGGATTGGCAGTTTGGAGAGAGCTGCTGTTGATTTGTGGGTTCCCCCACAAGGGTGGAGCACCTGCACCCCACTCAAGTGAATCGAATCTGTGTTCTCAGCAGTGTGGGGCCAACTGTAGACTGGTCCTATTCTCAGCTGGGAAATCTACAGGAAGGAAAGAATGACAACAGAATCAAAGAGAGGCATCTAAAGTGGAGAGGCCTTGCATTGGGAAGTGGGTCCTTTCTGAGGGAGAGCTGGTGTGGAGATGTTTTTAGAACCTGTCCAGAAAAGGCCAGGAGGGAGAGTTTCTGAGTATTGTCAGCATTGCAGGAGTCAAAGAGATAATGAACAGTCTGAACAGAGATATGTTCCCCTCTGCCAAGGCAGCTTCAGATCACAGGATAGACGCCTTCTCCAAAAATGCCGTGAAAGCACCTAAAGAGAAAATGAGTTTTGAACAAGTGCTGATGCTAGATCATAACAACAGTGCCTGCCAAGGAAGAGCTGACCTGGCGCTCTCCTCCCCTTCTCCCTCCTTACTTCAATCCTGGATGGTTCAGAAACTTGAATTAGCACAATGAGGAAGGGGAAGCAGCCAACTATTTCTGACCTGCAGCATGTACCCCAGTGAACTTGGGAGAAATTTCAGAGTTTGGATTATTAAGAGGTCCTTTATAGTTTAATTACAGTCACGAGGCACTTAACCACGGGGATACATTCGGAGAAATGTGCCCTTAAGTGATTTTGTCATTGTACAAACATGCTGTGTACTCATGCAAACCTATTTCTCCAAGGCTGCAATCCTGTACTGACTACTATAGGCAGCTGTAACACAGGGGTAAGGATTTGTGTCTCTAAACATATCTGAGCCTAGAAAAAATACAGTAAAAATACAGAATAAAAGATGGAAAATGGTATATCGCTATAGGGCACATCCCATGAATGGAGCTTATAGAACTGCACGTGGCTCTGGGTGAGTCAGGTGAGTGGGGAGTGAATATGAGGGCCTGGGACATTTCTATGGGAGACTTCATAAACATTTAGGCCACACTAAATGTATCGTCAAAAGTTTCTTTCTATTTGTATTCTAGATGCTTTTTCCTATTTATTATTATTATTTTTTTTTTCTTTTTAAACCTTTTTGATTAAAACTTAAGACACAAACACTCAGTAGGCTAGGCTTATACAGGGTCAGGATCATCCACAACTTGTCCTACTGGAAGGTCTTCAGGGGCAATGACAGGCATGGAGCTGCCATCTCCTGTGGTAGATAGCAATGCTTTTTTCTGAGTACCTACTAAAGGCCCTGCCTGCGGCTATTTTTACAGTTAATTTTCTTTTAAAAAAGTAAGTAGAAAGAAACTCTAAAATGATAATAAAAAGCATAGTGTAATAAATACATAAACTAGTAACAATCATTTATTATTAGTAGGTTTGTTTACACCAATACCCCCCCCCACACACACACACACACGAGTAATGGTTACGGTGTGACGTTATGATGGCTGTGGCATCACTAAGCAATAGGAGTTTCTCAGCTCCCTTGTGATCTTATGAGGTCATTATCATATATATGGCCCATCATCGACCAAAATGTTGTTATGCAATGCATGACTGTATTCAATCAAAACTGTATCGTGACTGAAAGTAACAGAAAACATTTTAATTGATTAATAGCTATTTAAAGTCATAGGAACTTCTTGAATTTTCATGTAGGGGTAGGGAAAAAATAGCTAACCACATGAAATAAATTTAAATTGGGAATATTTACAAAGACACCTGACTCCTTTGAAAGGGCAGTTAGATTCCAGATGGTACACCTCTTCCTTTCCCAGGCTGAGCTTATCAGGTCTGAGGATAAAGGAAACTGCTGCTTTTTATCATCTCAGCTTTATTGATTTGGAGAAGTGTCCATATTTAGTCTGATGGTTGGAGTGACTTTTGGAGAGGATCCTTGCAAGTCCATATAGAAAACAAAAGATTAATGAAACAGATAGCAATAACAATGCTTTTACTTGGCAGTTCCTGAGTTATAAACATCTGACTTAGGTGGAATTCACACTTATAAACAGAGGCTATTACAGTAAGTCCCAAGTTATAAGCATCTGACAGACGTCTGACTCACACTTAGGAATGGGGGTTAATACAGGTAATATGTACATGTACTTGTTCTGACTTACATACAAATTCAACTTAAGAACAGACCTACAGAACCCATCTCATTCATTGCCCAGGGACTTCCTGTATATCTGGACAAACATAAAATCCTTCACAAAGCACATGTGCCTGGGTGTGTGTATGTGTGTGCATGTGTGTGTATACTCACATAGGTTGGAGGTACCTAATTATAGCTGTGATAAATTTACTAATAAGCTTAATTCACAGGATTAGCAAAATGCCAGAAGGCAGACAATGCCTTCATTTAGACTTAGTTAAATAAATACTTATACAACTGTTTTAAATAAGAAGGCATCTGTTCAGAAGAAACTACTTATGGAGAGGTCTTTTTCAACTTTTTAAAGCTATCTCATCTATAGTTTTCTATTTTCAGTGTGTTTATTTACACTGCCCCAAATGTTTTTGTTGTTTTTTATTACAGTTTTATTACCGTTGTGTTCTTTTGCTGTAATTTGCAAATTGTGTTATAAGAACAAGAAGAATTGGATATGCTTTCCAGAGTATAGTCATCTCTGAATTTTACCCACAACCCTCCATTTTACCCTCCCATTGAAATTACTTACCAGTCATCTCTGAATTTTACCCACAACCCTCCCATTTTACCCTCCCATTGAAATTACTTACCAGCATTTCTCGACAAGGCAGCTGTTTGAGGGGCACATACTTTACTGGAGTCACTTAAAAGCCTTTTCTTCCATTTTCCTTTTCCTTCTCTCTTACCCATCATTCTTCCAATCTTCCTGCTTCACTTCAGTCCTGGTGAATGGAAGAAATGATCACCAATGCCAATTCCCATGCTAACTTTTTGCCACTGTTTTCTTAGCCATAGCATTCGGGTCAACAAACTGGAACTAGAACTTCATGAAGACATGGCCACGAGGGGTTGGCCTTTTTGAGCCTCTGGCCATCCCTTCTACTTTTTCTGAATTTTCCTTGAGGTCTGAATTCTCAAATCGTTTTCTCAATTTTGCACTTCTGTAATGTTCATATTTCTAATGGACACTAACCTGTTATTTTTGGTGTAAGTAAAGATGAATTCTGCCTAAAGTTAGTATTGATGAATTTACTTTCCAATACACGAAATATAGGTGACTATATGTTTTCCCATGGGACTGATAGTCAAAAAATCGATAGTTAAGTATTGCCTGAAAATAAAAAGTTCAAAATGCCTTGATTTTTCTAATTAAAGCTCTGGATTGCTTACATATAGAAGTATAAAAGTTTGCTGTGAAGATTTTAAATGGGATATTCAGAGTGACTTTAGAATAAAAATGAATAAATGATTTAGAAGAGATCAGCTAAGAGGGGATTTACTCTTACAGATGCTGGGTCACGTTAAGCAAAAGTATTTATTTCTCTTTTGTTGTGTTTGCTGACCAGTGTGTGCATATGACTCAAATTAGCCTGAGAAAGTAGATAGTTGGCAAAGCATGGATACACAATTTCACCCTCAAGTTAAAAAAAAAAAAAATGTTTTTTAAAGGCAAGTATTTTTATTAATTGTCTTTTATCTATGTGGGTTACTTCTCCCTGGAGAAATGTTTTCATATGCTTCATTTAAATGTTTCTGGAGCTAGATGTTAAGCATATAAACTAAGTTGTAGAAGATGATGAAATCTTTCATGTTAAAGTAATTAAAGTCAAAGAAAGTCAGGGTAAGATGTCATTGGGCTAAGAATAATGTTTTCAGAAAGTTATTGAACACTTGCCACATGCCCGATTCTATCCGTCTTTCTTTACTTGTATCCTGTCATGTGACTTCTGCGAGAACTCCATAAGGCAGATGTCATTATTTCCTTGTAACTCAGATGAACAAGCCGATGTTGACAGAAGTTTGGTGACATGTCCGCTGTTACATCATCACCTGGAACAGACAGAATGTGCAGCTCCCAGATTCTGCAATAGAACCAAGATTGTTAGGAAGAAATTAACAGAAGTGGAAAGCATTTTTATTTATTATGATCCCACAAAGATTTTATTTCTAGAATTTGCTGCACATCTTCTACTCTTTTTGTTTATAAGAATCCAAAATAAAATTAGGCATCTGATTTATTATTTAGATAGTATTCATCAGCATCTCAAAAAAATAAATAAATGGTATTCATCAACTTTTTTTTTTTTTTTTTCATTAGTTTTTGTAGGGGTAATCGCAGAAACAGATTGAAACCAGAATTTAGTTATAGTTGTCACACACAAAAAAGCATGAGTTTCTTCATAAAGGCTGTGATTTCCCTTACTGTTGAAATCTTAATTGACATAAAAAAATAATGATAGAAACGTGTTTATTCAGTACATCTGCCTCAGTTTTTAGAAAAATGGTTCACGTCCATTGTCACAAATCTTCCTGTGAAGTAAGAAGGAAGAAATAAGATGCTTTTGAAGATACAAGGATACAGAGACAGTCATAAATTATAATAAGTATTGTTAAATAAAATTTATAGGAGGTCGTTGGTTTGGACCATGTTCCTGCCCGAGGCCCAGCAGATCAAACCAAAATCGAGTTACTCATCCTGAAGTTTCAGGGCCACTAAGCTGAAATGATGTTGTTTATCTGCACTTCCAAGAAATAAGAAGAGAGAAAGAGGTAATAGCCACATCCCCAAACAGATCAGCATGATAGGGAAGTTCCCTCTTGGTTAACTGTCACAAGAAAAGGACCAATCTGCTCTTTGTTCTCTGTTTCTGCTTTTCTCAGCCCTTTCCCATCTTTGCAGACTCTTCTTCTCAGCTCTTGGGAATAAGGTGTTGCTCAATTCTAGAATTGCAAATAAAAGCCAATCAAGTATCTTTATACTAAATTAATTGTAATTTTGCCTGTTGATAATATTGTTGAGTATTTGCTACTGGAAGCTTTTCTAAGTACTTTACCTATATTGACTCATTGAACCCTTATGCGAGAACTTTGAGGTAGGAGCTATTTTCATTCTCATATTATAAACAAGTGAATGAATCCAAAGGAGATAAACAGCCTGCCCAAGGTCACACAATCACACAACTAATGGCTGGTAGGCAAGATGTGAACTGAGGCAGTCAGACTTCAGAGTATCCACTTTACTATATGCTTACCGATGAGGGCTGTCCGGTTTCCTGCCTAGGTTGGTTTCCTAGGGCTGTGGTAACACAGTACCACAAGCTGGTGTCTAAATATGACAGAATCTTGTTCTCTCACATTTTTAGGGGCCAGACACCTGAAATCAAGGTATAGTCAGGGCTGTTTCCCTCTGGAGACAATGAGAGAGAAACTATCTTATGCCTCTCCTTTAGCTTCTGGTCGTTGCTGGCAATCTTTGGTCTTCCTTGGCTACGATAGCATAACTCTAATCTCAGCCTCCATCTTTTTTCTTTATTAAATCATAACCGTGTACATTAATGTATTTATGGGGTACATTGTGCTGATTTGATATACAATGTGGAAGACTAACATCACCATCTCCTGGCTTATTTGTTGTAGTAAGACATTTATACTCTATTCTTAATAGTTTTGAAATATACCATTGCATTCTGCATGTTACATGAGGTCCCATCAAATATCCTCCTGGCCTTCCCCCTCCCCTTTCCCCTCTCCTCCTCTCTTCCTCCTCTTCCCTCCTTCTTTCTGGACTATAGTTATGTTTCATCATTCGTATGAATGTGTAGGTGATTATATATTGGTTTCATAGTAAACATTGAGTATATTGGATACTTTTTCTTTCATTCTTGAGATACTTTACTAAGAAGCATATGTTCCAGCTCCATCCAGGTAAACAGAAAAGATTTAAAGTCTCCATCTTTTTATGGCTGCATAGAATTCCATGGTGTACATAACCACAATTTGTTAATCCACTCATGAGACGATGGGCACTTGGGCTGCTTCCATGACTTGGCAGTTATGAATTGGGCTATGATAAACATTCTGGTGCAAATGTCTTTGTTGTAAAATGATTTTGATCATCTAGTAGAGGGACTGCAGGATCGAACAGTAGGTCTACTTTTAGTTCCTTGAGTATTCGCCAATATTCTCCAAACTTCTTTCCAAAAGGGCCGTAGTAGTTTGCATTCCCACCAGCAGTGTAGAAGTGTTCCCTTCGTCCTCCATCCTCACATGACCTTCTTATCTGTGTCTATCTTCTTGTGTTCTTTATTCATCTTATAAGAACACAAGTCATTGGATTTAGGGCTCCCTGTGAAACCAGGATGATTTCATCTTGAGATCCTTAGCTAATTCTATCTGCATAGACCTTATTCCAAATAAGATTATATTCTGAGGTTTCAAGTGGACATGAATTTTAGGGGAACACTATTCAACCTACAGAACTCCTTTCTACAGTTATACTGTATTAAAGTGATACATGATGCTTTTCATTTTTTTGCCAAATTTATGCCTTTTATATAGCACTCTCCTAAGTAGGAGAAACACTCTTTCTTTAAGGGTTTTGTTTTTTCCTCAAAGAAAATGAGTTTTCTTTCCAATGAATATTTAAACCAGTGGTTAGGTCTGTTAGTGGGTTGGTGTTAATAGTGGTGTTTAGAGTTGATTTTCTTGAATTATCAGAGTATTTCAAATGACAAAGTGATATAATAATAACTAAAGCTTCTGGTTTTACATCCATGTCCACTGGGAATGTATTGGGGCCTCCCTAAAAGGAACTGTCTTTCCACACCCATGTTGGAAACCTTGTCAGTAGCTGGGTTTATAAAATCAGGAAGGATTATGTAAAAGCTTTTGAAATATTAATTTAGAAAACACATTGTAAACTGCATTAAAACTTATAAAGAGTCCACCATTCACAGTAATGGTGCAAATGGAAAATACACATCTATCCAGGATTGGTTTAAATAAACTATAGTCTAGAAACTTGTACATTTGATTAGAGGGCGTTGGATGTGTTAGAATAAGGAGTGTCATTACAGCCTCCTCCAAAATGCTCCTTGGCGGAAGGTTGCCAGGACAGATGAGCCACTAGCCAGCTCTTCTATTGCACTTCTTCTGTACTCTTTGCACTGGAATATTGGGGCTACTCCAGTTGTTGCCTCAACACTTTCTTTCCCCAAATGATTTTTTAATCCCTTATTGCCTACTCTTCCTCAGTACATGGAATTACTTGCCTATTGCCTTATACTCCTTAGGAGAGAGGGAAGGGAACTAGTGTTGTATAAAGAAGTCAGTATATGTCAGATGCTGTGTTAAGTGCTTTGTACACACACGATGCTACAGCCTATTTAAAGATGACAGAGGCTCAGACTGGTTAAGACATTGCTCAAGGTTGAAGTAGGGATTGATAGAACCAGGATTTGAACCCAAGAAATCTACAACACATAGATTTCTTGTCTTGCTTTTAAGAAGCAGATTCTCATATGGAAAATATCTAAGACCCCAGGTTTATGTAGAATGTCTGGTTCTGCTAGATTTAATCAACATCATTCACAAATACACCTAGCATTGAGAACATAAAATTAGCATATAGAATCAGAAAACTAACATTTGTGGCATTTGGAGGCAAGGATGAAAAACATCACGAACTTTACTCATTTGTTTTCGGAGTATTGAATGTAGGTGGCAGACCTGTATTTTAAACTTGAAGTAATGGTGGTATGCTCTGAATGTATCATGTTAATTAAAGTGGTCACCTAACTATCACAAAAATGTCTTTAACACAGCATCTTACACAGGCTCACAAGACTTTGCTATATACAAATCTCAAGTCAGACATTTCATCAAAAATTAGGGTACTTTTAATTTCCAGTTTTATGAAACCTTGCAGTTCGTTATAGTAAATACTCCATATCAAGAGAGGGAAAAAAGGGTTATAGAATATAAATAACTAGAGGAAAATTTAAGGAATTTTTTTATGGACATTTAAGAGTTATGAATTATTTTTTTGTAGTTCTTTAAACATATTTTGTCCCGCATGGCCAGGGGCAGCCCAATAATAAATGACTATGGTCTTAAATAGAAGCACCTCAATAATAAATGACTTTTCAAGGTCCCACAAATTCCATTTAGATATGAAGGCTTACATAGCACTTTCTGGGGACTTCCTTTGTAAACCTGGCAATCAAGCAGAATTCAAGTATAAGGTATTAAAAATAATTATGTGTGTTGATTAAATTGGGACATGTAACCAAGGACAAAACATTTATTTTATACACTGAAGCTTTATACACATATTGTGTAGGACAAAGTTGTTGTGGGATGTTTTTTCCTTCTTAGTTTACTAATTTTTAAATATAATGAATTAAGAGCTAGAAGAATTTCCTCATTAATATCAGAGTCTTCAGAACTGCCACTTAACGAGACTAGCATATTTTTAAGGGCTATCTACACTGTAGATATATATTGTATTATCTATGCTTGCCTTGATACCGCGAACTCTTAATTGTTACAGGTTTATAATCATTTTAACATTTGATCTGGAGCCCATCACCACATTACTGTTCTGTTATGGACTGTATATTTGTGCCCCTCCAAAATTCTTATATTGAAACTATAGCCTCCAACAAAGATGATATTAGAAGACATTTTGGGGGAGTTAATTATATTTAGATGAGGTCATGAGGGTCAAGCACTCACCATGGAATTAGTGTCCTCATAGGAAGAGAGAGACCAGAACTCACTTTCTCTGCCATGTGAGGATACAACACAGAGAGGGACATATGCAAATGAAGAGGAGGGCCTTCACCACTCACCAAATCTGCCCACCTTGATCTTGGCCTTTCCTTCCTTCAGACATGGGAGAAATAAATTTCTGTTATTTAAGTCACTCGGGCTACGCTATGTTTGCTGTATCAGCTAAACTAAGACACATTCTTTCTTCCTTTTGTAATTCTCCTGACTAATCTCATGATTTGTTTGTTCATTTGTTAATTTATTCTACAAAAAATTATTGAGCACCTTCTCTGAGCCAGGGACTATGCTGGGCCCCGACTAGTTAATGGTGAAGACAGGCAACAGGGCTTGCTCTTCTGGGCCTGAAGTTGCAGAGGAGGACAGAGAACAGAAAAATGGCCAGAATACCTGCGGGTTGTGACCGGTTTTATGATAGGAACTTCTGAGGAGTTGAGGCTGAGAATGATAAGAATTTATTACATTAGGTGACATAATTGGGCCCTGTAGCTTTTGCCTGCCCAGCTTCCACTCATTCCCTTTCTCCGAGAACCAGGACACTTGAACGATCCAACATCGATCCAACATCGCATCTTTTCATTTCACTAGTAACTCAAGCCATTGCCAGTCAGAATTAGTGAGATCAGTACCAGTCAGTTCCAGTCAGGAAAACAGAAACAGCAACATTGATAGTAACACAAATAATTTCATATGAGAAGTTGGTTAAGTGGATAATGAAAGGTTGAAAAGGCGAAAGGGAAGCACCAAGATTGATACAGAGACATTACCCAGGAGAAGCAGCTGTCACCCTAGGCTGGGGGAACTATGATGGTTTGGCATCATCAAAACTTTGTATTAGCAAGTAGGCCCTGCAGAGCGGGGACCTGGACACCTTGGGAGAGGCACTGCCAGATGGGAGCTGGTGCCCCAAGACATCATGCCACTGGTTGCCAAATAGATGCTGCCGATGGGAGACGCTGGCAGGAAATTGGAAGTCAGGAGGACGAGAGGAGGGCCTTTGTCATGCTTTCTTTGCTCAATATTCTTCCTGAGTCTTTTGGCACCAATTGCACTATTCCCTTCAGAAATGCCACTATCAGCTGTCCCAGCCAATCAGGGTCCACTTGGGTGGGAAGTGCCACCCTCATAGTACCTCCAGTTATAGCAGCCACACCGTGGTGATGTGGGCTCTGCCCTCTAAAGGTTTGACCATGACCATGGGCCACCCCCCTGAGACACCTGAGTATCGGCAGGCACACAGTGCCACCTCAGAGCTCCAGGCCCCCCTACAGCTCCTCCCTCTCCCTTTTGGTAGAGGCAGGAACACTGCCTTTTCTTTTTGTTCCTGCCGCCCTGAAGAAGGTCTCAGATTCCTACAGTTGCTGTTCATTATCCCCTTCTAATCCTCTCAGCTTTCTAGTACCCATGCCATCACTTTCTTTAATTAAATAGCATCTAAAATTCTTGGTGTGATTTCTGTTCCCTTGTTGGACCCAAACCAAAACAAGTATATCTAATATACAGTAGAACCTCCATAGCTGACCACCTCCCTACGTTGACCGCTTCCTTAAGTTGACCTAATTTTCACAGACCGGTCATGCACCACAGTACGCATCAGTACAGTACACCTAGCTCCTTACATTGACCACCTCCATATGTTGAACATTTTGTTACAGTCCCTTGGGCAGTCAACTTACAGAAGTTCTGCTGCTAAAGAAATGAGAGGAGAGTGAATGTGTAAGTATGTGTATGATAAACTGCCTAGCAGCCCTTCTCTGGCGCAGGCATGGCCTATGTTATACATACTTCACCGTATTGTGCTTCGCAGATGTTGTATGTTTTACAAACTGAACGTTTGTGGTAACTCTCCTTAAGAAGTCTACTGGCATCATGTTACAGGTGTGTCTCTGTCTTACATTTTAGTAATTCTTAAAATATTTCAAACATTTTCATTATTATTATATATGTTATGGTGATCTGTGATCAGCGAACTTGGATTACTTTTTCAGAACACCACAAACCAGTTAACCACTCCACCAAAGACATGAACTTAACGGGTAAATGCTGTGTGTGTCCTGTCTGCTCTACTGAGTGTCCATTCCCCATCTCGCTCCCTATCCTCAGGCCTTCTTAATCCCTGAGGCACAACAATATTGAAATTAGGCTAATTAATATAACCCTACAGAGGCTTGTAAGTGTCCAAGTGAAAAGAAGAGTTGGAAAAACTAGAAAGAACTCAGCTTAATGACCAGGCATGTTTAAAGCTGCAACAGGTAGAAAGCAAGGCCTCTTGCACCAAACAGTTAGCCACATTGTAAATGCAAAATAACAGTTCTTGAAGGAAATTAAAAGAGCTACTTCAGTGAGCACATGAGTGATAAGAAAGGAAAATGGCCTTATTGCCGACATGGAGAAAGTTTTAGTGGTCTGGAGAGAAGATCAAACCAGCCACAACATTCCCTTAAACCAAAGCCTAATCTAGAGCAAGGCCCTTCTTCAACTCTGTGAAGGCTGAAAAAGGTGAGGAAACTGCAAAAGAAAAGTTGGAAGGTAGCAGAGGTTGGGTCATGAAGGTTAAGGAAAGAAGTTATCTACGTAACATAAGACTGCAAGGTGCCACAGCACTGATGGAGAAGCTGCTGCAAATTACATAGGAGATCTAGCTAAGATCATTGAAGGTGGTTACACTAAACACCAGATTGTCAATGTAGGTGAAATAGCCTTTGATTGGAAAAAGATGCCGTTTATAACTTTTATAGCTGGAGAGGTGAAGTCCATGCCTGGTTTCAAAGCTTCAAAGTACGGGCTGACTCTCTTACTATTGGCTAATGAATCTGGCAACTTTAAGTGAAAGTTAATGCTCATTTATAATTTTGAAAATTCGGGGCCTTTAAGAATTATGCTAAATATACTCTGTCCATGCCTTATAAATGTCAACAAAGCTGGATGACAACACATCTATTTACAGCATGGTTTACTGAATGTATTAAGACCACTGTTGAGACTGACTGCTCAGGATAAAAGATGCCTTTCAAAGTTGCACTGCTGCTCATTGACAATACATCAGGTCACTCAAGAGCCCTGATGAAGATATTCAAAGAGATAAGTGTTGTTTTCATGCCTGCTAACACAGAATTCATCCTCCAGTCTACTGATCAAGGATTAATTTTGACTTTCAAGTCCTGTTATTAACAAGTACACTTCATAGGGCTGTTGCTGCCATAGATAGTGACTCCTCTGATGGATCTGGGCAAAGAAAATGGAAAACCTTCTAGAAAGGATTCACCATTCTAGATGCTTCCCTGGGAGGAGAACATTTATGATTCATGGAAGGAGGTCAAAATATCAGTATTGACAGGAGTTTGGAAGAAGCCGATTCCAACCCCCATGAATGACTTTGAAGGACTCAAGAAGATGTCAGTGAAGAAATTAACTGCATAAGTGGCAGAAATAGCATGAGAACTAGAATTAGAAGTGGAGCCTGTAGATGTGACTGAATTTCTGCCATCTCATGGCAAAACTTGAATGGATACAGAGTAGCTTCCTATGAGTGAGCAAAGAAAATGGTTTCTTGAGATGGAATCCACTCCCAATGAAGATGTTGTCAACATTCTCGAAATGACAACAAAAGATTTAGACTATCACATCACCTCCACTGATAAAGTAGCAGCGGGGTTTGAGAGATTTGCCTTCAATTTTGGAGGAACTTCTACTGTGGGTAAAATGTTATGAAACGGTTTCACATGCTACAGAAAAAATTTTTTGTGAAAAGAAGAGCCAATCAATGAGGAAAATTTTACTGTTGTCTTATTAAAAATTGCCACAGCCACCCCAACTGCAGCAACCACCTCCCTGATCAGTCAGCAGTCAGCAGCATTGAGGAAAACCCTCAGCCAGCAAAAGATTAGCGTTCACTGAAGGTCAGATGATTCTTAGCATTGTTTAACAATAAAGCACTTTTAATTAAGATATGTACATTGCTTTTATGTCTAAAAAAGCAATGTACACACTAAGTGGACTACAATATAGTGTAAACATAACTTTTATATGTACTAGAAAACTCATATGACTTGCTGAAGTGCAATATTTGCTTTATTACTTTGGTCTGAAACCAAAGCCACAATCCCTCTGGGGTGTGCTAGGACCAGCAACAAAGCTCTTGGAGTTCAAAGACTAGCACATTTACTGCCGGAGTTGATTTCCTTTGATGATTATATTTTGAGTATAATGCTCTTATGTCATAAAAAAATAAAATGATAGAGACCAAAATTTTGGAGCCACTTTAGTGTGATGTTACTGGGGGGATTGTCATAATCCTGGTTTATAGATGAAGAAGGTGTGAGTGGTTCGTCTGTGAACATACAAAGAAATCAGTGGAGTTCCTGATGTTATGGAAATGATTTCTACTTCTGAGACTTCTATGAAATGAAAAGTGGAATAATATGATAATGGTCATTTTCTTTTCAAAACATAGTGAAAATCCAAGATTGGGGGGGTTACCTTGTATGGTGGTGATACTTATGTGGTGATACTTGTTTTAAAGTGCTTGAAAACTTTCTTTTATTTCTTAACAAGGCACTTCCCTTTGGGAAGTAGGGTTTCTGATCCTTCTCCCACATACATTCATTTCTTAGAATGGCTACCACATGCAAGGTTCTCAGCGAAGCCGTCTTTATAATAACTAACATTTGTGTGACGTTTCACTCTTTACATATGCCTTGAAACTTTATCTCGTGGTCACCTCTAATTGTCAGTTCTTATCTACTATCAATCAACTTTGTTGGCGTCAACATAGTTATTGAGTTTGTGTGAGTTTCTTAAAGTTGAAGCTTCTCAATAAGGTTCTACGTGTATAACTCTCTGGTTTACCCTGGCGGCTCCCTTTCTCTTGCCTTTCCTTTTCCTTCAGATTCATTGAGAATCTGTAACATGATAAAAAGGCGGATATTCATCAGCAAAACTTTATTAAGACAGCAAGATGCTTAACTTTACTACCTGGAATAACATCCTAGGTGGTATCCAAGATAAAATAAGAACAATGTCATATACATTGCGTGTTGCTTACTGCTCCCTACTGTCATATCATTGGGAGCCCCGACCTTATTATTAAACTCTCTCAATGAAAAATTTCAATGTGGAGATTTGGAGGGGGAATCGTTACATAGTAGATGATTCTACCAGAGAGAATACTTTTAAATAGCAGAGTCACTATAGCACAGATATTAATTTTATTATATTTTACAATTTGCCATATGTTGTGTGGCATATTTTGCTGGTGATCTGAGCATTTGAAACATTATTTTTCGTGTTCTAACAATAGACAATTTCATTAGGGCATGTGTACCTCAGCCTCAAGGTTTCATTTAATGAAAATAGCTCTCTTAAATGTCTTCACTTGCTGGTTCTGAAATTTCCATTGACATTCATCCTTAAAACTTTCTGTCTAAAAATCCCATTTTAAAAGGAATACCTTGTGCAATTCTTTTTACAGAAACACATTTTAATAGTCAATGTAAATCTTCACTATAGATGCAAGTTTCCTTCGTATCTGTAAAGAATGGGAGTATATACATTATATGACCATTTTGTGAATAACAGTTTAATATATTTTTGATTTATAAAGTTAACATATGCTCATTGTTAAATATCTTAAACTATGGGAATGTAGGGAATTAAAAGTGAGCCGTCTATGATCTCAACTCCAAAGATGACTCTCTTGACAGCTGTTCGTATCCTTCCTGTCGTCTGATGTGCGTATTTCTGGGTGTGCACACATACAGTGTATGTGCTAGTATTTATGCTCACACTTTCCATATAGTTCTATAATCTAACATTCTTATTTAGCAATATTACATGAATTTTTCTTTTGCATTAAATAGAAATATGCCATCATTATTTAAATGTTTATTTAGTGTGATAATTGATTTTATGCGTTAACTTGACTGTTCCACCACATGCCCAGATATCTGGCTAACCATTATTTTTGGTTGTGTCTGTGAAGCAAATTCCAGAAGAGATTACATTTGAATTGGTGGATGGAGTAAAGTAGACTCTCCAGTCCACCGAGGGCCTGAAAAGAACCACAAAGTGGAGGAAGGTTGAATTTAACCTTCAAATCTAGCAGTTTGAGCTGGGATATTGATCTCTTCCTGCCCTGGATGCTCCTGGTTCTCAGGCCTTCCAAGCCTGACTAGAATCTACACCCTTAGCTCTCTGGCTATCAGGGTTTCAAACTATAGCACTAGCTTCCCTGGTTCTCCAGTTTGCAGGAGACAGACTATAGGACTTTTCAGCTTTCATAATCTCAGACAATTCCTTATAATAAATCTCATTTTATACATCTAATCTCTCTATCTCTATCTATCTATCTATCTATCTATCCTATTGGTTTGTTTCTCGGGAGAATCTTGATTATTACATGAAGTAATAACATTTTCTAATACAATGGACTGATACTATAGATTGACTTTTGCAACTTGTCTTTCACATAAAATATAGCATGTAAAATGTTTCTACCTGAAAATATGCATATTTTATTCAATCTTCTTTGGTGCAATATAAAGTTCTATCTCATTGACACACCACAATTGATTAAACCATTCATTCTTTTCTTTATGGACATCAGGTTTATTTGCAGTGTTGCAAAGTATATCCTGTGCATTTATTTCCATGTACTTATGCAAGTACAGGGTAGATTTCTAGGTTATTGAATATGAACAATTGAAAGTTTAATAAATATTGTCACAGTGCCTTTTGGAGAATATACATAAATACCACATCCTTCATTAATCTGGGATATTATCACTGAAATATTTTAATAAACTAGGTAAAAATGAGAGGTAATTATTTTAATTTTGCATTTCCATTATAATTATGAGTTTGAGAATTATTATATTATTAACATTTTATTCTTTCTTATGTAAACTATCTGTTTTTATCCACTGTTAACCAGCTTTCAGGTTACTCGACTTTTCTTTCTTTCTTTCTTTTTTTTAATTTTGTTACTTGACTTTTCACCTTGATTGCAAAACTCTGTTTATTATGGATACTAAATTATTGCTTATATATTTTCAAAATGCTGTCTTTTAATTTTATTTATACATCATTGAGTAAATAAATGAATAAACCAATGAATGATAGGGAAGATAAAATCTGATAATTAAAGTACAATGTGTTAAATTTTCAATAATCACATGTACCCAAGTCACTGTGGGATCATAGAGGGTATACAGAGAAGGCCAGCTGCCCCAGGTGAGACTTGCTAGATGGCTAGAAATCACTGACTCAAAGAAGATGAAGAGGAGGCCGTAGTCCAAATAGAAAAGAGCAAGGTCTATTCTGGAAATTTAAGTGGTTTATTTTGCGTAAAGTGAAAAGTACTATACAGAGGGTCAGGAGAAGGGGCTATAGAGGTTTAAACTTAACCCTAAAAACATGGGGAGACAACATCAAGGTTTGAATTTCAAGAATACTATCCTAACACAAGTATAAAAAAATGATTCAGAAGGAGTCAGTATGGAGGCAGAAAGAATAGGTCGTTATCTAAGTAAGGCAGACATTAATTTTTTCATTACCATAATCACCAATGGGGGAAAAAAATGGAAATTTTCAAAATTTCTCTGTAATTATAACTGAAATACTTCTAGAAGAATATATACCTGGGGAGCAAGGATGGTTGGGGGTGGGAAGGCTTGTTGTTTTCATTTGTAGACATGTTTGTATTATTTGAGTTTTATTTTTCAACCAAGCATAGACTTAAATAATAAAAGTTTTTTTTTAATTGCACCAATAACAGATGAGAAAGATCCAAGTCAGCTCTCTTGTGTGATAAGTACTGAGTTCTTTCATGAACACCAAATCAGTAAGAACTCAGATTTTAATATGACTGTTAATGTAATAATAGTTGGTAACATTAGTGTTTTATGACATTCTAGTAATGAGTGTTTACATTCTGCTTTGTAATAGTGAGATTATATCTGAAACACATTCACTTTGGAGGTCAGAATCTAGATGATCAAGTTGGAGCACGTTCAGAAGAAAGGAACCACAAAAGAAATGACTTAAAATCATGTTAGAGAAGGAAGTAGTAAGGAAAACAGGAGTATGTGTATCTCTAATTGTCATATTATACACTTCAAACTTACACAATTTTTTTTTTTTTTTTTTTTTTTTGTCAATTGCCCCCATCAATAAAGCTGGAAAACAAAAAAAGAAAATGAGGATGTTGTGTTTGCAGCCAGGTCAGGCAAGGCATTTGATGTCAATTATTTATGATATACTTTGCCAAAGAGAAATAAAGTATATTTCATTAAGTGCAAAATAGAAACAAGGAATTGAAGTTGTGAGAGGGAAGATTTCAACTTAAAAAATAAATAAATAAAAAGGTATCATCTTTTTTATACCTAGAACCTGATATTTGTGATGTTTATGCCAGCTTCTCATAAATTGGCAAAGACTGCAATATCCCTTCATTTGCCAAATTATTACAGCCAGTCACACCATGACAGAGTCCATAAAGTTCAGCCATATTTAGTGCATATAAATTCATTTAATAAGTGTGCATGTGTTTTCTTTCACATAAATAAAAACTAACATTTCTTCAGTTGGTTATGTTAGCTCCATTTTCATGTTTTAAAAATAGTATCTTGAAGAGTACTATTAACTATAGTAATAATTGGCTTTGTCATCAGCACTGGATCTCTCCCTGCCGTAACCAGAAATATTTCCTGTCACACACTCTGTATCTAGAAGCCTAAATTACCATTCTAGTCCTCCTGGCCTTCACGTTTACCAATATATATTTTTTTACACACAGCTATTGTGTCACACCTTCTCACCAACACAAGTAGCGTGGAGTCAGCTGAGAAAGAAAGTCATCCTGCACATCTACCTCAAGTCATACATCAAATACCTCAGAAGATAAAATGTAGTTACATTCTTTAGCCTTGGGGTTCTGCACCTGGGCAGGCTGTTCATCACCCTAAAACCCCACGTTATCCTCATGTTAGAATGCAATGGGATAGACTCTGTTATTCTGTGATCTTGGGCTGTTGATATGGTAGTGAGGCTCCCAAAAAGGCAACACGATTTATATTTCTCTGGTTATTTGATATACTTCCAAGATGTTTGATGTTTAAATTCTAGGAAAATACTGCACACATGACAGAATTTGGATGATCATTTTGCAAATATGCTCAAGTTCTTTGGTTGGAAAACAGAGGTGTCAGTGGGGGCTCTCCAGAGAAACACAATAGGATGAATGTATGGGTATATACATAAATGCACACATTTATACATATCTCTCTCCAATATAAATATATATGAAGAGATTTAAGAGATTTATTATATGGAATAGGCTCATGTAGTTATTGAAGCTGGCAAGTCCCAACACAATAAATAACTAAGAAAATGCCAGGAAGGCTATGTTAACCAGTGTGATGAAAATGTGTCAAACGGTCTATAAAACCAGTGTATGGTGCCCCATGATCGCACTTGTGTACACAGCTATGATTTAATTAAAAAAATATAAAAAACTAAAAAGAATCAGGAGAGCCGATGGTATAGTTCTAGTCTGAGTCTGAAGACCTGAAAACCCAGGAGAGCCGATGGTATAGTTTTAGTCTGGGTCTGAAGGCCTGGGAACCAATGGTTTATTTCTAGACTGAAGCTAGCTCAAGCGCTGGGAAGAGCTGAGGTTTTAGTTTGAGTCTGAGGGCAGGGGAAAAGCAAAAACAAAACAAAACAACCCCTCCCCCCCATGTCCCAGTTTGAAGGCAGGAGAAATTCTTGTCCAGGAGAGGGTCAGCTGACTGGACGAGGCCCACCCACTTTAGGCCTTCAACTGATTGGGCAAGGCCCACCCTTATTAGAGAGGCCAATCTTCTTTATTCAGTTTTCAGATTTAAATGTTAATCTCATCCAAAAACACCCTTGCAGACATACCCAGAATAATGTTTGACCAAATATCTGAGCACCCTATGGCTCATTTAGGTTGATACATAAAATTAAATATCACAGTAGACTTAACAGATCAGGTATTACTATTGTTCATCAGCATTTCTCACATTTTATCTCTTTATTAATTCTTTCTTTCCCCTACCCAGGAATTATTTACTTAACATCAACTCTTAGTCATTTGGAATCAACTACACTTTTACTGACGGTCTGTGCTCGAGACGGTGGTGGGCTCACAGCTGTTGTTAGTGCTGATGTCACTATACACATTATCCAGACAATTCTGGCACCTGCTGAATTTGAAAGGCCTAAGTACACATTCTCTATTTATGAAGATGTGCCTGAAGACAGTCCTGTTGGGACAGTGAAAGCAAGTCAGCCCTTAAGTAAGTATTTATTTCTTGTGCTGCATCAAAGTCCATGATCTGAACATTTCCTTCCTATATTTCCTTAGGCTGTGCAATCTTGAATAATCCTTTCCAAGACAAATGAAGGGAGATAGCACAGCTCATGGTTTGCTCTCTTTTCTTTCATCATTATTTCTATCCATTCCACAATTTACTTCTCTGATCACAAAATTAATGAATATTTTTAAAACTATACAGAATAATTATAATGTGCAAAGAGTAGGTCTCCTATAACTCCCTCATCAAAACCACACACACACTTTTAAAATTCTTTTACAACAATGCATGTTACTCTGTTTGTTGTTATACAATTACCTTTTTATTCTCACTTAGTATTTACTAAACAGCTTCCAGGTAACTGTACATCATACTGTCTCATTTTTTTAAAGGACCATTGTATTTCAACTTAGATATGTTTTATTTAAATATTTCTATCAGTTTGAATGCTTAAAAAAATTTTGGTAGTCCAAATAGTAAATGAGCAAATAGTCTTTTTCACGTTCGTAGAGGCACCTTTGTGGGATAAAATTCTAGAATTGAATGACTCTCTAAAGAGCTTGTCCTCCTCCTGGTCTGTTCCTGTTCCTTCCTCTCTCCCTTCCCTTAAGCTCTGCTCAGGGTATTTGCTAAAATATCAACGTAAACTTGCCTTCCTCAGTTAGATTTTAAAAATCCAAATTAGTTTCTCAATATCTTTCCCTATTATCTCATGCAAGAATGGTGAGGGAAGACAGTGAAATCTTTAGCTCGCTCTTCGTCCATTGGACGTTCTCTTTGCCAGTAATCTCAAACCAGGTATCACTTCTCAACAGGCTTTGAAGAGCTTAGGGATAGTAAAACATTGCACATTATTTGCCGAAAATGTAGTGTATATAGTCATACATCCTTAACAACAGGGAAACATTCTGAGAAATGTGCCCTTGGGTGATTTTTGTCATCATTCAAACCTCACCAAGTTTACCCACACAGACCTACGTGGTCCTGCTTGCTACACATCTGGCTGTAGCCTATTGCTCCTAAGCCACATGCCTGTACAGCATATTACTGTCCTGGATATCATAACACAATGGTAAGTATTTGTGCAGCCAAACATAGAAAAGGTACAGTAAAAACATGGTGTTGTAATCATAGGGGACCACCATGGCATATATGGTCCATCATCGACTGAACTATCATCATGTCATGCGTGGCCATATTAATATTTCCAATTTTCAGCATTTCCAGTTGGTACAGTCTTTTGTCATACAGTGATTGCTCTCTCTGTCTCTCCAGATTCCTCAGAACCAATCTTTTACAGAATTTCTTCTGGTGATCTGGACGGAAAGTTCTCTATTCACCCGTGGCTGGGCACCATTCGCACCCAGAAACCTCTAGATCACGAAACGCAGCCGGTGGTTGTGCTCACAGTACAAGCGCAGCTGGGCAGCTCCCCGGCCTGCAGCAGCACGGAAGTCAACATAACTGTAATCGATGTCAATGACAACCACCCGGTGTTTCTCACGTCTGCAGAAGAGATTAAAATCTCGCAGACCACAGCACCTGGCACAGCCTTGTACCTGGCGCGCGCAGAAGACAGAGACAGCGGGCTGAATGGATTCGTCCAATATGCCATCGCAGGCCAGGGTCCCAGCATCTTTGCCGTGGACGCAGGTCTTGGTGTCCTGTACCTCAACCGGAGCCTGGGAGGCCACGGGCCGTGGAAGCACGTGCTAACTCTGGTGGCCCGGGATCTGGGCGTTCCTCCCCGGGCGACGCTGCTGGTCCTGACTGTAGTAATCGAAAAACCGGAACAAGTCCCCTCCTTGACCTTTGAACATTTAGTCTACCAAGCGGAAGTCAGGGAGTCTCTGCCACTGATGACGCACGTCCTGCAAGTCCAGGCCCTCCCGCTTGGTGCGCAGCGCGCAGCCGCGTCACGGCCCGTGTACTCGCTGGAGCCCTGCAGGGACTCTGCAGTGTTCGGAATCCGCCCTCACACAGGCTGGATTTATTTGCGGCGACAGCTCGACTATGAATCCACACAAACATATAATTTTAGAGTGTTTGCTTGGATCCCGGAGGACAGATTGCTGCAAAATGTGAGCACTTCAGTAATTGTTCATGTCGTGGATGAGAATGACAATTCCCCTACCTTCTTGCATGATGTGTTGTTTTTGAAAGTCGAAGAGAGCCCCGCTCCCCAGGGGGTGATAGGCAGAATTACAGCTATTGACGCAGACTCTGGAAAGAACGGACAGTTACTATATTTCCTTTTGTCTGATGGAAAATTCTTCAAGATGAATCCTAATACAGGTAGCATTTTGTAGTTTCCACCTTTCCTTTAAAACCAGGATTGGGAACACTCAATTCTTTAGGTATAGCATTAGTACAAACATGCAATTAAAATCAGTTTTTAGTAAATGCAATATTTGATACAGTATAAGATTTTAAAATAACGTAAACATTGAATAAAATTTTACTTACAAAGATTTATACTTCTTTGGCCTCATACCTGTATATTGTCAATATAAGGTTGTTACTCTGAATTAGAAGTATAGTCTAGACTGGATTGAATACATCTTTGTGTAAAGGCTAATTTTTTTCACCAGCCATTCTTTTTCATCTGCAGACTTTTAACGTATCTTTTGAAATATAAATGTCATTGACATAAAACTAGAAATCAGTCCATTCGTTAAGATTTTAAAATCTCTCTAGGAATATATGTTCCCCTTCTTTTGTGCAAGGAACCAGGCAGGGGGGAAAAGAAGATAATTACAGTGGGTTTTTAAAAAGTATTAATTAAGAAATTAAATTTTAAAAATCATTATATCTTAAATTTTATATTGTATAAATTTACAAGGGCATTATTTAATCGCTATCATTAAATATATTTAGACTTAAAATATATAGAGAGGGAAACTGAGACTCAACTCAAGTACCATGCCAAGGTCATGGACCTAGCAGGAGGTAAGAGTGGCTAGCCACCACTTGTACAGTTCCAGGAGGGACTATCTATGTCATAACCAGTTCAAATGGTGCCAATGCCATTTAGTGGGACAGAGTTTGAATTTAGTTTTGATTAACTTCGACCTTTTGTTCTAAAGGCCCCATGTGTGAATTAGGAGAACGGGCCTCTTCCTCAACAGATGGAGCTTTGCACCAGGGCACATGGCTTCCTAAGAAGGGTACAATCTGCATTTCTGTTCCCTGCCACTCCTTAAACTGGGCCCCCTTCTGCAGAGCACAAACCACACACAGGTACACCAGATGGCCCTGCTTCCACTTAACCTCCACGTGGCTACATAGTTTTCTATATCTTCTATTTCACTTGGTAATTTTGTTTTAAATATGCAGACTATAGTTGGGTTACCCCATGATTGTCCCTCTTCTATAATTATTCAGGCTCACAGATTTATTCCTAATTTTGTGGTATGGCTTTAAGCAACTAACCTAAGCCCAGAGCTCAGTTTCCTTACCATGAATGGAAGAGATAGCTCCTGACATGCTGCATGTCATGCTCTGAGGGGTACAGAGCTAAAGTGTAGGAAGGGGATTACAAAACGTTGTGCTGTGGCTGAGTGTGGTGGCTCACGCCTATAATCCTAGCACTCTGGGAAGCTGAAGCAGGTGGATCGCCTGAGCTCAGGAGTTCTACACCAGCCTAAGCAAGAGCAAGACCTTGTCAAAACAGAAAAACTTGCCAGGCATCGTGGCATACACCTGTAGTCCCAGCTACTTGAGAGGCTGAGACAAGAACATCCCTTGAGCCCAAGAGTTTGAGGTTGCTATAAGCTAGGACAGTCTTGCTTGGGTGACAGAGTGTGTCTCAAAAAAAAAAAAAAAAAAAAAAGACTATGTTCTTGTAAACCATTAAACCATTCTATTCCCCAGGAGGAGTGCAGCAAGGCAAGGCTGGGCATCATCGGGGATGCGGGGGAGGTTGGGAGAGCATCCTTCATGACATGGCAGGCACGTCCCTCTTCCCCATCCCCGTGGTCTGGGCAGTTCCTAGTGGCAGGAACTCTGGTTCCCAAGGAACCCTGCTGTGTGTCAGCACACCCAAGCTCAGACTGAGCAGCAGTCTTCCACTCCAGACCTCTGAACAGCTGCTGCTTGTCCAGCAGAGTTGGGTCATAAAATAAAAGTCTGCTTGCCATTCAGAATTTAAGGTTTTCAGAAGAGAGGTATAAGTTGGAACTTAAGAAATGCAATTGTGTAGGTGATCTTCATTAAAATCTCAGTAAGCACTGGATGGCGCCTATGGCTCAAAGGAGTAGGGCACTGGCCCCAAATGCTAGAGGTGGTGGGTTCAAACTCAGCCCAGGCCAAAAACTGCAAAAAAAAAAAAAAAAAAATCTCAGTAAGCACTATACATACATATATATATAGTTTATGTAGTAAACAGTTAACCTCACAAATTCAGCAACTTATGCAAATTTGAATTTTCATTTTTGGTCATTTCAGCTCTTTTTAATTGTTTAAAAATGATGTCATTTTATTTAAATTATCTGGAAAAAAATCCTTTGCAATAGTGGCTTCATATTTGCAGGTAAATTTTTTCATAAATGTTGGAGAAATCAACGTTTGGCAGACCTCTGGGCTGTCCAAGAGAGCATTTGGCTTACTACGGCCCTTGGCAGTAGGGAGAGGCAGTTAGGATTTTATGCTTGAATTTCCATGGCTGACACCTGAAGGAAGTTACCAAAGGTATTGCAGTTCTGGGCAAGAGTATGTAAAATAAGACTTACAATGCATTCAGTTATTTAAAAAGTCACTATCGGTCACTATGCATGTGTTTTGTGAGATAAAAATGAATACCTACACGCATACAAAGCAAAGCATTGCATAAGGAATAATTGCCCAGTATTGGACTTTCAGGAAGATATTTTGCTATTACTTTAAAGCAGTATTAACAACTGCTATGTATGTAATAATTACAAAGCACTTTTAAATTTAAGATTGCATTTGTTCCTGATAGCAGCCCAAGGAGGTAGGCTCAGAGAGGTTGTTACAGGTCTAAGAGGGCAAAACTGGGACCCAGACTTCCAACTAGTGGTGTCAGAGCTTAGGAGATTTTCATTATCATATTTATCAGTATAAAGAGGGATAAGTAGCAATTTTATTTTCTGAATTATTACTAAGTTTCCACAGAGTTTTTTCACTTGTTTTATGAGTTTTTTTTGTTTGTTTGTTTGTTTTGTTTTTTAGATCAAATGGTTGATGTTAAATAGTTGAGAATGTAACAAATAACCAATTTAAAGTAACATTTTCAGGAGTAACTGCAGAAAATTCATCATTACCAGGGAGCCAAACTGCTATGTATGTGGTCTTGGAAGTCATACTTTTGCTCAAAATCAAAGCTTGATTTTGCTTCCATGGATTGTGTTGGGTGTGGTCCATAAGCCAGTATTCTAGAACACGGCGTCTGTGTTTTTTGTTCTACTCTGTGTCCCCAGGTGAGCTGATCAGTTGGGTGGCACTGGATCGTGAACATCAGATGCACTATGAGGTGACTGTGCTGGTGACAGACCGTGGCTCGCCATCGCGAAATGCTACCATGACAGTTTATGTCTCAGTTACTGACATCAATGATAACAGACCGTTCTTCCCGCAGTATCTCCATGGAAAGGAATTGCACATCAAGGTTTGTGAAGTGAAGTAGCCTTGCAATGAATTTGCAGTATCTTTAGTCATTTGTTTTGAGCACCATCTTGTGGTAAAACATGTGAATTCATCACATCAGTCTTGGTATGGCAAGGTATGCATATCTAGAGGACTTAGAAATTGTGCACATTAAAAAAAGACATGGTTTTGGGTGGTGCCTGTAGTTCAAAGAAGTAAGGCGCTGGCCCCATATACCGGAGGTGGAGGGTGCAAACCTGGCCCTGGCCAAAAACTGCCAAAAAAAAAAAAAAAAAGACATGGTTTTAACATAGCATTTACCTCACTTACCTAATTGTTGTGTTAAGACATTTATATTCTACTTTTAATAGAATTGACACATACCCTGGCAATATGCACCAAATTGTTAAGAAAAAAAATAAATTAATGGTACTCAAAAAAAGACATTGTTTTATAAAATGAAAATAAATACATGTGTTCTTTGAGATTGTATCTCCAGTTGCTTTATAATAATATAGTTTTTCTCATTGTATATAAACATAATGGCACCTTGGTATCAGTAATGTTCAAACATGGATTGTTTTTCCAATAGTGTACATATCTCTACAAGCAATTGGTATACATGCCTCGGTGTCAAAGGCCGGGGAACAACCTGTAGCTCTAAAGTGTACAGGTGCCCATCTGGAGACTGTAAAAGCTGAGTTGTTCCTTTTCAGCAAGCTCAACTTTTTAATTTCCATATTTTTGTATGTTTTATAACATACACAACAAATTAGTATGTTAGTTCATGTACACAACAAATATATATACACAAACATGCAAATATATATAACACAAACTTGGATGTACTTACAATTTTTTTAAATGGATGGGTTATAGGAATAAAAAGTTTGGAAGCTACTGCTCCAAAACCATTGGATTAGACTTTCAAATTGTGCTCAAATATTCATACTGAACAATTCAAAAAAAGAATTGAGTAACGTAACTTTAAAATGATCTTCCAAAACCAGATTTAAAGAAAAATCCAAATACAGCAAAGCATTATCATTACAATTTTAATCATATCATTAACATACCCTGTGGTTTAATTGGGCAGTTGGACTCTAAACATGAAGTTGAACTTCACATGTGCATTTGGGTACTTCAGTACTTTCCTGTATTCCAGGAAAGTTCCTATTAATGAATGAGCTGTGTGCTGCATGAGGTATGTTTCCTGACACAAAGGTTTATATTTGTTTTTAGTGTATTTGGGACCATAACAACAATCTTTGAAAAAATGCCCTAAGAAGGTAATGAATGAGCCTATGGCAGAATTCTTGAAATATACCCCAAATCTAAGCTCATTTAGTTACCTTGATTTTTTTTTTTTTCTAGAATTAGCTCATATCCCCCAGATAATTCATTCAAACTGAGTAAAAGATCCGATTTGTAAAGATAACTCTTTCTATAGACTTATTATTTAACTTTCATATGGCAGACATTTGAATTGGGTGTCGATTTGAAAATAGTTTAAAAATGCTTAGCGTGGTATCTTTCACATTAAAGGCCTATTTATACTTCTTTTTAAACTTTCACTGACTCATTTTTGAGTCTTTTGTTTAAATGACAGGTTCTGGAAGGTCAACCAGTAAATATGTTGGTTACAACCGTGTTTGCAAAGGATCTTGATGAAGGAAACAATGCAGAAGTTATATATTCAGTGTCTTCAGGTAAAAGTTACTGTTCTTAATCAATTAAGAGCTTTTAGAATCTTTCTCTTTCACTTACCAAACATCTCCTTCTGGGAAATATGTTCCATTTTGCTTACTCAGAATTCTCTAGTTTACTTTGAAAATAATATCAAATTACAGGCAAAATACATTTTTCAATTGTCAAGAATTACTTTCATTTCTAAATAAGAATTTTAAAGTTTTAAAAAAAACACGATAGTAGTCTGTATTCTAAATAGAAACCGTCCACCTTAAATGAATAATTCACAGTAATGTGAAGTACAAATTTACTTTTACTGAAAGGAAAGTAGTAGTTACAGGATAATAAGTGTGCTTAAGAGTGTCAAGCATATATGAATCTTTATGAAGACTGAAAACTTTTAAGGTCAGAGTAAATCATACCTAGAAGGTGTCACTATATACACGCGTGTATATGTGGGAACTTTACTGAGATAAGCCTACTTTTTTGTGTTCTTTTAGAATAATGCAGGCTTCATATTTGTTCCAGCGATTAACTTTAGTTGGCTTTGTGTTTTGTGCCTTTTGAAAAGACATTTGCTGCTTCATTATATTTGACACAAATGTAGGAAAGCAAGATACCACATTGGCATTACCTGTGGATAATCTGATTGCCTTCATGTAAAACCTAAGTGATGACGAAGGCAAATCAGTTGCATTAATAAGATAGAAAATTTTCTAGGAACTATGTCATTGTTTTTTAACAATCTCATTCACAATGATGAATTCACAAAGAAAACCATAGGGTGTAAGGGGCAGAATTACAGGGAAGGTAATGAGCTTAGGTTTCCTGGTATTTTACTTACATAGGCTCTTCTGGGGAAGTGGGCAGCTTATATTTGTGCTATTGTCCTGTTTTTCTTAAGAAAGGTCCCTCAAATTAGAGAAGCTTCAAAACTTTCCACGTAGGATCTGTCCCTATTAGGGAGATAGGGAAAATTCCAGTAAAACATGTACGTGACCTTAATGTAGAAAATTACAAAATACTAATGAAGGATATCAAAAGAACAAAATGAAAAGCTATATTGTGCCCATGCTTGGGAAGGGTCAATATCCTAAAGATGGTATTCTAAACAAAAATATATTTATTAGTTCCACATAATTTCAATCAAAATCTCAGTGAGTTTTTACTGAATTTTGACAAGCTGATTCTAAAAGTCATATGAACATTGAACGGCAAGGAATAACTAATAACTAAAACGATGTCCAAAGAGCAGGTGGGAAATTTGCCCTGCTAGGTCTTGATTTAAAAAACTGTTGTATTGACTCCCTGAGGGATAAGGAGAAGTGAGAGGGGTGGCAAATAAATGGGGAAAAGATGAATTATGAATACACAATGCTAATGTGATTGGTTACCTACACTGGAAAAATAAAATTATATCTCTGCCTCTCAGCATATCAAAGATGAAGTTTTATAAAATGTGAAAATTCTTACAAAAGAATATTTGAGACTGGTTTTACAGCATTGAGGATAAAGAAGGATTTTAAAATAAGAAGAAAAGCAGAACTCACAAAGAAATAGAAGCTACGTTAACATCTAAACTCTACAAGGTGCCATTGTTTACAATTTTATTAGTCAATTTACAAGTTGGGTGAAGATAATTGCAATCCATGTAACCAATATAAATTATCATTGGCATTTTAAAGAACTCCTGAAAATCATCAAGAAAAGGACAAATATGAAGGATATAAAGAAAAGGAATAATAAAAACATTTTAAAACATGCTCAGACTCCTTGGTATAACCACTTTAAAGAACAATAAAGTAATATATGGTATAATTGAGGAAGTATTTATGCTATGCCCCTGGAATTCCACTCTGTTATACAATGAGACATGTAACAGGATATTCATTCAAGCATCTGTTTTGGTAGTTTGCATAATATGGTATATTTATGTGGAATACTCTGCAGCAACGAAAATGAGCAACTGGAGCTTTGTACACAGCGTAGATAAATCTTGAAACCAAATTTAAGCAGAAAAGGCAAGTACAGAAAATGAAAAGATTTCCACTTTGACAGTGGCTTTGAGTTCCCTGCATTGCCTTTCACTGGAAGAGTTACAGTTCCTTGCATTACCTCCTTGGTCAGGGAGTAAGCTCTTCCTCCATGTTTCTCTGTCCAAACCAGGAATGCTAATCCCGACCCCCGTTTTTTTTTTGTTGTTGTTTGTTTGTTTGTTTGTTTGTTTTGACCTCTCATTAGTCACCTCTCAACTTGTCTCTTTCCCTTTTTTTAGTCTATTTTAAATCTGTTACTAGAGGGGTGGAAGTCTGGCTTTGCAGGTCAGATGCATTCAATGATCTTTCTCTGGCTGTTAGGTCAGTTATTTGTACTTTTTTCTTGTTTTATTTTGAGGTGGGGAATAGAGTATGGTGTACCTAAAAAAGACAGCGGGGTGGAGAAGGAACACACACAGCCATTGATATATTGAATGATCTATAACTCTGTTATAGTATCATTGTTTAAAACAAGCAAATCCACACTATACATTATTTATGGATCTGTGGATTGGAAAGATAAACCCCAACTTTAGTTGTGAAAGTGGCATGTATAGGAAAAAAGGAAGGGAGTAAGATTTGGAGGTATACATTGGTTTGCTGCTTTGTTTATACTCTGCCATCTTTATACTCTAAAAAAATTGAATATTGAAAATCAGTTGATCCAGGAAGTGATATCTTGATGTTCATATATTTCTGGATGTTTGAAATATTAATTTTAAAAAAATATTAGCTTTTAAAATGACATTTGAAACATAGCAATATAAAAATATTGTGATATGTTATTTGTAGCTTTATTTTTATTTTATTTAATTAATTAATTAATTAATTTTTTGAGACAAGAGTCTCACTATGTTGCCCTCAGTAGAGTGCCCTGGCATCACAGCTCTCAGCAACCTCCGACATTGGGGCTTAAGTGATTCTCTTGCCTCAGCCTCCCAAGTAGCTGGGACTACAGGTACTTGCCACAACACCCACCTATTTTTTGTTGCAGTTGTCATTGTTGTTCAACAGACCCGGGTCAGGTTCGAACGCGCCACCCTTGGTGGTGTACGTGGCTGGCGCCGTAACCACTGTGCTATGGGCGCCAAGCTATGTAGCTTTATTTGCACTTTATCTGAAGGTAAAATAGAGGGTGACTGCAAAATGTAAGTTAACAAGATAAAAATCAGAATAATGAAAATATAATACATACATACATATTTTAAACTTCACATGAATGTCATGGCCACCCTGTATATATGTATCATTCACAAAAGCATTCTACAGTATCCCTATGAGAATAAAATAAATGGATTATAGCACAGAAAAACATCTTAAAAATGATACACAGTGACCTGTTCCATGCTGTGAGTTTCTTAAAGGCAGGAGTTGTTTTTTATTTGCCTTTGTATCCACTATAACTGGTAAGTGTTTGGTACACAGTAATGACTCAGCAGCTGTTGAACAAAGAAGTTAGGAAAGCTTCTACTCGGGCTTTGTCCAGGTTATGAATTGTTTTAAATACTCAGATATTTTTATTTGTAAATATTAAGGAGATACTAATGTTGGTATTACATGGACACCTTCTATAATGCTGAAGTCAGGGTTTTTAGTGTACTCATCACCAGAATAGTGTTCTTTATACCTGGTAGTGAGGTTTTTATCCCTCATCCTCTCCTGCCTTCCCCCTTCTCGGAGTCCCATGTCCTTTGCTTCTGTTTGTGTCCATGTGTGTCCATGTTTAGTTCCCAGTTACAAGAGAGGATGGTGGTATTTGTTTTTCCATTCCTGAGATACTTCACCTAGATTTAGGATAATGGCATCTAGTTTCACCCAAGTCGCTGCAAAAGACATTATTTCGTTCCTTGTGTGGCTGCATAGCAGTCTGTGGTATACATACACTACAGAATACAAATCTGTTGTTTTATCTAAAAACCCTTTGGCATCGGTTTAAATTACATGCATCTTTATGAACTTAGTGTATGTTTAGTTTGTGTTTGGGGGAGGAGGGTGTATTCTCTGTCCACCAAAAAGGCCCAGAAATGATGACCACCCCTAACGTCCTAAATACGTTCTTTCCAAACCATTTTCCACCAGAAGGAACCAGGACTCCTTGAACTAATGGCTGATGCCAGGTCACAGACAGGAAATGTACAACATGAGTCTACATTAATTTTGTCATACCAGATACAAGGAACTATCAAAGACTATTAGGATCATGTCAAAAAGACCCAACTTTAAGAGGATCCCAACTTTCAGCAATGGGACAATTTCAACATCAACAAGGATTTTACATTGAATCAAATCTATTATGTTTACATTCAAGCTTAATGATTCTTAAAACAAAGAACAAAACATTACTTACTGTATTAATAGTTGGGGCGTTGGAGGATGTTAGTGCATTAACCCATCAATCATTTATCCTGTTTCCTGCAACGAACTGTTCCACTGGGTTACCAAAGGTAAATGAGAGAATGTTTCTCTTTATTAAAATATTTCCGCTCATAAATGTAGAAGGGAGGACAAACCAGGATGCAGTACATGTTTTCTATCCTTTATCTGAAATGCTTGTGACCAGAAGTGTTTCAAATTTAAAATTTTTTCAGACTTTGGAATATTTGCATATACATAATGAGATATGTTAGAAAAAAGGACTCACATCTAAACATGAAATTTATGTTTTATATACATCTTACACACATAGATTGGAGGTAATTTCATCTAATATTTTAAATAATTTTCGTGCATGAAACAAAATTTTCACTGTGTTTTGGCTGCGACCTGTCACGTGAGGGCAAGTATGGAACTTTCTACTTGTGATGTTATGACTGTGCTCAAAAATTTAGGATTTGGGGACATTTAGGATTTCAGAATTTTGGATTAGGAATGCTCAATCTGTTCTATACCTTGCAATACTTAATGGATTAGTGGATTGAGGCTGTACATGAGCAGGGACCAACATCAAACAAAAGGCAGCTAGACATGGGTCTCCAAGGAGAAAAACAGCACCTCTGAACAGCAGACTTGACAAAACATTGAACCTGAATCTTATCAGTTCTCTAGATCTGTCTCCAGATTTAAGGAAAACGTGGAGGACAGAGGAACATATTAAGCTACACGTTGGAGATGCAACAACCAAATCTAGACCATGAGAAACTTCAGGAGATACAATCCCATTTTTTCAACAAATGAATCTCAAGGACAAAATGAAGATTGGAATTTGGATTGCAAGAATCCACAGATTGAAGAAAAATGCTCTATATAGGCTTTATTTTGATGTTAGATGAGACAAACTAAAAACATTTTTAAAAGGTGTTTATGAAGTGAATGGAAATTTGAAAACTTACTGAATATTTACTGACGTTAGTGAATCATTAGGAACTCTTAATGTTTAATATGGTACTGTGGTTATGTTAAAAAATATTCTTTATTGTTCAGAGATGCATTTTGAAATTTATACAGAAGAAATGATGGAATTTCTGGAACTTGCTTCAAAAGAAATGGAGGAAGGGAAGAATGTAGATAAATGAAAGATCGGCCATGAGTTGATAATTGTTAAAGTGAGATCATAGACCCGTTCGTTATCTCATTCTATCTACTTTTTAAAAATGCTTGAAATTTTTCATAATAAAATTTTTAAAAATCTATATTTCTGGGCGGTACCTGCAGTTCAAAGGAGTAGGGCACTGACCCCAAATGCCGGAGGTGGTGGGTTCAAACCCAGCCCTGGAAAAAACTGCAAAAAAAATAAAAATAAAAAAAATAAACTGTATTTCTTATTTACATTTATAATGATATTTTTGTGTTCCTGCTGTCACAGGGCTTAAGGCAAATACATCTTCCAAATGATCAGAGATGTATTAGATTAACTGATTCTCTGTTCTCTGCATTGTAAATTAACATTTCTTAATTTTTTCATTTGTGTATAGAAGATGGTTCTGATCACTTTAAGATTGATGCCAACAGTGGTGAAATAAGAACAACCACAATACTCTCCTGTGATTATAGACCTTTGTACAGGATGACGGTCATTGCCAGTGACCAGGGGGTGCCTCCTCTACAAGGACATGCTGTTATTCATATTCAGGTAATGTCATTAACATCAAGTTAATGGATTGTGGAAGGGTATTTGAAAGTTTCATTTGACTTTTATACAGATGTACAAAGTGAAGATAAATTCAATATATGAATACTATTTTTAAGCCAGTATTGTACCTACATACTTGCATTTTTTATATCACTAGAGAAATGATATAGATCCAAATTATTTTTAAAATCAGCTTTGTATTTCTGTTGATAAGATATTCATCATGGTTTGGTAAACAAAAGATGCCTTTTCTCATACTTATTCCTAATTTGCAAGGACCTGATCAACTGGCAGGAGAAGCTTGTAGGTAAACAATTGGCCACGTAATCAAATAGTTTTTATTAAGTTTTTAAACTTAGAAAAACCACTTGAGATTTTTTGTTTTAAGGCTTTACTTTAATCATAATGAGCAAACAAGTTTAGGAAGACCCCACAGTAAGGAAAAAATTATACCGATCAGTCAAAAAGAAAATGACTATTCATAGCTAAATTTCTTTGTTCGTGTACTTAATAATCAGTTATATTAATATATGTGTGTGCAATAATTAAGGACATACATCCCCAATATGTTTCCATATTATATTCTTTAATGATTAAGAATATGTGGGTTAGGAGGAAAGCCTACGTGGTCATACCTCCAGTTTCTTATTTCAGACAAAGACACATGATACTCACATGTACACAGATGTCACATTACAGTACGTAATTTAGAGAACTAGCCATCCCACATGCTCGTTGAAGAATCGCAGGATACATAACTATAGCCTCACCAAACTGAGACGTACTAGAATTACATAATATTTTTTGAAAAGGCATTTTCTTACCGACTAACAAAGGTTTGTTACACAAATGGAAGGCATTAACTTCCAAAATAATATCATTTTATATATATATATATTGATTCAACTATTTTTAAAAATACCCCAAATTAAACAGCTATTTTTATTCTTGTTTCAGGTGATTCCACTGTTCAAAGGAAAAGCAGTCATCTCTCAGAATATTAGACATTTAGTTATACCAGAAAACTTGAAGCCTGCAAAAATAATGAGCTTCATAAAGTCATCTGATCACCGACAACAGCATTATAATGGGCGGTTCCAATTCAGTATTGTTGCAGATGACAAGGATGGTTACTTTGAAATTGACAGCTTCACAGGAGATTTGTTTCTTTCCAAGGAACTTGATTATGAAACAACGTCTCATTACCTTTTCAGGGTGATTACTATAGACCATAGCAAAAATCCTCCCCTGAATAGTACAGTGTTCCTTAGTATTGATGTGGAAGATCAGAACGACCACTCCCCATCCTTCCAGCACGAGTTGATTGTGATAAGCGTAGAGGAGAATGTTCCTGTAGGAACTCTGGTGTATGTCTTTAATGCCAAAGATGGTGATGGCAGTTTTTTAAACAGTCGAATACAGTACTTCATTGAATCCCACCACTCTGGCATGAATCCATTTCTCATCCACCCCTCAAGTGGCACATTAGTCACTGCATCCCCCCTTGACCGGGAGAGCCTGCCAGCAGTCATCCTCACAGTGACTGCGTCTGATCAGGCTGTGAACGTGACGGACCGGCGACTGAGATCGCTGACGGCAAAAGTCGTGATTTTGGATGTCAATGACCACAGCCCCACTTTTATGTCCTTCCCCATTGCCTATGTCAAAGAAGATGCCATGGTGGGCTCCTTGGTGCACCATATAACTGCTCAGGATCCAGATGAAGGAAGGAATGGAAAAGTAACATACAGCATCCTCTCAGGAAACGAAGACAGGGCCTTTGTGCTAGACGAGTCATCAGGTACAGTGCCCCTTGTACCACTTTTTTAAAAAAACTGATTTAATTTTATTATTGGTCAGACAACTTGATGCAATACCTACCCTCATAACAAAGTTTTAAGTGTATCATCCGTTATTGTTCACTCTGGGTACAGTGTTGTATGGCAGATCTCTAGGACTTATTCATCCTGCTTAACTGAAATTTTAGTTTCTCTGTACTTCCTCCTCTGTCTCGCCCCTAACAATGAACATTTCATTCTCTGATTCTATGAATTAACTATTTTGAATACCTCATATAAATGGAATCGTGCAGCATTTGGCTTTCTGTGACTGGCTTATTACAATTAGTATAAAGCCCTCAAGGTTCATCCATTTTGTTGCATGTTGCAGAATGTTTCTTTTTTAAAGGGTGAATAATATTCTATCGTATGTATATAATGTATTTTCATTAAATCTATTTATTTTCTGATAGATGTCTAGGTGGTTTCCACATCTTGGCTATAAGGGAATGGTGCTGCAGTGAACAGGGAGTGCTACTATCTCTTCAAGATCTTAATGTCGATTCTTTTAGATAAATATCCAGAAGTGGGGCTGTTGGGTCATATGATAGTCTTATTTTTAATTTTTTGAGGAACCTCCATTCTATTTTCTATAGTGGCCACAGCAGCTGTGAGTGATATCTCATGATGTTGATTTGCATTTATCCGATGATTAGTAACACTGAGCATTTTTTCATATATCTGTTGAACATTTGCATGTCTTTTCTTGAAAAGTGTCTATTCAAGTGTTTTGTCCATTTTTAATTAGGTTATGTGTATCTTCCTTGTTTAGTTGCAAGAGCTCTTGGTATACATGTATTCTGGATATTAACCCTTCACGAGATATGTGGTTTGAATATATTCTCTCCCATTATTTAATTGCCTTTTCTTTTGCTGTGCGGAAGCTTCTTCATTGTATATAGTCCCATTTGCTTATTTTTGTTTTTGTGATCTATATTTTTGTTATCATACCCATGAAATTATTGCCAAGACCAATGTCACAAAAATTTTACCCTATATTTTCTTCTAGAACTTTTACATTTTTGGATCGTACATTTAAGTCTTTTCTAAGTCTTTAATCCATTTTACTTTTGTGTATAGAATAAGATGAGTCTAACATCATTCTTTTGTATATGTATATCCAATTTCCCCGAACCATTTGCTGAAGACACTGTCCTTTTTCCATTGTGTATTCCTGGCAACCTTGTCCAAGATCAATTGACCATGTATGTGTGGATTTGTTTCTAGGCACTCTACTTCATTCCATTGGTCTGTATCTTATGTCAGTATCATACTGTTTTGATTACTGTAGCTTTGTAACATGTTTTGAAGTCAAGACATGTAATTCCTTGGTAGAGTGCTGTGGGTTTTCTCTTCTTTCTCAAGATTATTTTAACTATTTAAGGTCTTTTGAGATTTATTTTCTGTTTCTGAAAAAAAAATGCCACTCTAATTTTGGTAGTAATTGAATGGAAACTGTAGACTACTTTGAGTAGTATGAACATTTTAACACTATTAAGTCTTTTACTCTATAAACATGGGACGTCTTTTCATTTGATTATATCTCTTTAATTTTTCTCATCAATATTTTATGGTTTTCAGTATACAAGGTAGTCACTTTCTTGGTTAAGTTTATTTGTAAGTGTTTGACTACTTTTGGTGTTAGTATAAATGGGTTTGTCTTCCTAATTTCAGATAATTCCTTTTTTGGTACATAGAAATGCAACTAATTTTTATATGTTGATTTTATAACCTGCATCTTTACTGAATTTATTGTTTCTAACAGTTTTTGATGGAATTTTTAGGGTTTTCTCTATATAAGATGATATCATCTACAAGTAGGGATAATTTTACTTTATCCTTTCTTACGTGAATCCCCTTTTTCTGCTACTTTCAATTAAAGCCTTCTCATCACTTTCTTACATTTATCCTTTTCATTTTTTTCTCTTAAAATGATAGCTCTCTTAGAACTCTGGGAGGCTGAGGCTGGTGGATTTCCTAAACTCAGGAGTTTGAGACCAGCCTGAGCAAGGGCGAGACCCCATCTCTAAAAATAGCTGGGTGTTGTGGCACATGCCTGTAATTACAACTACTCAGGAGACGGAGGCAAGAGGATCACTTGAGCCCAAGAGTTTGAGGATGTGGTGAGCTATGAGACTACGGCACTCTACTAAGGGTGACAAAGTGAGACACTGTCTAAAAAAAAAAAAAAAGTAATGAAATAAAATAATAGCTCTCAAAAAGCACATGCTTTTAAAAAAGTTGACTTGTTAGTGTTTAACTTATACATATGATAGGCACAAAGGTTCTATTTGGAGAACCCAATTTTAATTGGACTGGTTGTTAATATAAATTGTGCTCGGTAGCTGGCTGAGACATGTTCTGCAGAGCTAGCTGAATACATAATAACAAACTTCTTTGCCTTCATTGTGGTTCTTTGCAGGGTAAAAATTTGTACCGAGAGTGAATCAAAGTAGGAATATGGCAAATTTGCAGCAGTTTTCAAAGACTTTGCTGTGGAAATTTGTCTTTAAGATCATATAAACATCTATGTGTAAATAGTTGGAAATAATATGGTTGGTTTTTTTGAAACAGAGTCTCACTATGTCACCCTTGGTAGAGTGCTGTGGTGTCACAGCTCACAGCAACCTCCAACTCTTGGGCTTAAGTCATTCTCTTGCCTCAACCTCCCTAGTAGGTGGGACTATAGGCACCCCCCACAACGCCCGGCTATTTTTTTTGTTGTAGTTATCATTGTTTTTAGCAGGCTCCGGCCAGTTTCTAACCCACCGGCCCCAGTGTATGTGGCTGGTGCTGTAACCACTGAGCTATGGGTGCCAAGCCAATATGTATTTTTAATGATTGAATTCATTTGTACATACAATCTTTGCTTTTCACATCAATTCTAACATTCTTTTTTTATAGAAGCATTTATTTGCATTCAGATACACTACAGAAATGTCACTTTTTGTCACTGCACTTGTCTTGATATCCATGTCGCCATATAATTTTGACTGTAAGTTTTACATAGTTGAATGGAAGAACACATGTATAAAGTTTTCAGTCTTGTGAATTTAGAAATGAACTTTCCTCTACTTGATTTCCAGGGGATATTGAAGAATTAATTAACTATCATCTCAGGCTCTAAAAAATGAAGTCATTTCTATATGACGCTTAGAAAAAAATTCTCAGCTATCTACCCTTTGACCCAACTGTTAGTAAGAACATTATTTGGAATGGGACTGAATGTGGAGGATTTGGAAGTCATGATGATAGTCTGGCTGTATTTTGTTGGAAAATTTATCAAAATATTTATTAAATCCTGTACATATGGTTTCATTCTAAGGTATGCATGGACACCACCTAAATGCCCAACTGACAGAGAGATAGTCCAGACACAGTCTGCTGATATCTTTTAGAGCCAAGGCTCTCCAAAGGACCTATTTCAATAATACTTAAAATATTTTCTAAGATGACTAAAGAAGGTCTACTTCAGATCATTAAAAAAGATGAATAAAATTAAAATTGTTTCTTATTAATGTGGGTATCAAGAGTCTTTGGAGCAATTGCAGTGACTATTTCAGTTGAGATATTTTTCAAAGACATAAAATGATGATTGCCAAATGCATTCATATGATAGGGGATAATTTGCTTCTCAGCAGGCTCGTATTTCTTATAAAGAAGGACATAGTTGAGTTTTCAGTGACTTATGGCTATGGAATATAAAGAGATGAGTAATCATTTTAAAACTATGCTATAAAATCTGATTCACTAAACCTCTTTAATTATTTCAATAAAAGTTCTTATGGGAGGAGAGAAGCAAACACCAATTCTAGAAGAAAAATGTAACAATTGGAATTATACAATGGCTCTCTATGTGCAGATCTTTATTATAATTTCCTTATATGAGTTATATGCTTAAATGGCATGGAGATAGAGATACGTTTTACTCAGGAAGTTTATCATCTGAGTTATAACATCTTTGCTCTTTTTTGTTAAAAAACTGAGAGTACAAAGAGACTATAATTCTTTTTTTTTGCAGTTTTTTACCAGGGCTGGGATTGAACCTGCCACCTTTGGTATGGGGTTGGTGCCTTGAGCCACAGGCGCTACCCGAGACTATAATTCTTTAACGAAATCATATGTCTTAAAGATAGTACTGTAGCCATACTTAACAATTTTGAAACTTAATTACTTTTAGATATGACATGTTTTATGACATGAAGATGTATGTTGTTAGTATCCTAGACATGTTTTTAAATGAAAGTAGTTATTGAATAAATAAATAATTTTGATGTCATTCTCTCAGTAGATAAGGGATATGATAATTTTTGAATTGTCACTCATTCTTCTAGATTAAATTGGGATGACTTTTCTAACTAAAAATGTTTACTTTTGGTTCTAGATAATATATGCATTTAAGTTGGTTTAACATGATTCCGTTCTTTAGCAATTAAAATTCCTGAATTTTTAACAAGTTAGAGAAGTTAAACATAGGGGGAATAGGCACAACTTCTTTAAAGGATATTTATACTATGTCGCTCTTCTCTTTCGACACAGGCTTACTGACTACAGCTTGTCCTTTGGATTATGAAATAAAAACTCAGCACATTCTGATGCTTCTGGCGCTGGATGGTGGCGTACCAGCCCTTTCTGCATCCCAGACTCTGACGATCACTGTGCTCGATGTCAATGACAAGGTGCCCGTATTTAGGCAGCACCTGTATGAAGCTTCAGTTAAAGAAAACCGAAACCCAGGGGAGTTTGTCACAAGGGTTGAAGCTGTGGACAGAGATTCAGGTAATTTACTAATACAAAAACTAGGTATTTAATGCTAAAAATAACTCACTCAAAGATTATAACTGACGTAATTTAAGGTAGTTATGGTCCAGAAAAAAATGAACAATTGCTAGTAATCTCAAGTTTCTAATACTTCTTCCATTTGCATACACATAAAAACACTACATATGTAAAGGTAATGTATATATAACATTATATAGCATTTGCTGTATATTGATCTTTGTTATACATACCTAATTAACATACAATTGATTGATTTAATCTTTATAATATACAAAGGCATAGACAAAGCCTCACATTTCTTTCAGAGGGTAATGCTGTAGAACCTGTGTAAGGGACTGTATGTAACCAAATGGTCATTATATAGAGGTGGTCAACATAAGGAACTAGGCCTACTGCTGATATGTACATGTGGTGCACGTCTGGTTTATGAAAACTAAGTCAACTTAAGGAGGTAGTCAATGTAGGGAGGTGGTCAACTATGTAAGTTCTATTGTAATTTGATACATTGATCACAAAAAGACAAGTGGCTCTTTATTTCCTCTACGTGTAGCATAGTGGAATAGCTGTGGAGCTAGCAACAGACTTCCACTCACGGCGCTATGTGACTTTTTTTTAAAAGCGCCACAAACAAAATCTATCAGCCATTTATTTAAGTTCTTTTAAGAAATTTAAAACACCAATTTATGAACGCAAACTCCATTTGTCAGGGCAAACACATATTACAGGTAGCCCTGGAGCTGAGGAACAGCCTTGATTTTTGGTAAAATTTGCGAATCCACAGCCTCTTGATCCACCTTGCACTGTTCTGTCATCGTGTATCGCTCTTTTTCTGGGGTGAAGATCTCACCTTCCTGGTGTCTGGGCTCCCGGAGCTGCTGCTTCTTGAAATAATCATCAGTAAGATGCTTTGGGATTTTAAGATTACTGATGTCAATTTTCGTAGTGGTGCTGGTGACACATTTCTGGTGTGTCCTTCATAGAGGAACACGGTTGAGGGACAGAGGTCCAGGCAGAAGTAGCAAGCCACTGCCCAGCTGCTTTAAGAAAGCCACTCTCTTGCCTCTGGGGTGCCCAGTAAGGATGGTTAGAATGGTCCCAGGTGTTGAGGATTAGAATGGTCCCAGGTGTGAGGATTAGAATGGTCCCAGGTGTGGGGATGATGAGAATGGTCCCAGGTGTGAGGATGAGAATGGTCCCAGGTGTTGAGGATTAGAATGGTCCCAGGTGTGAGGATTAGAATGGTCCCAGGTGTGAGAATTAGAATGGTCCCAGGTGTGAAGATTAGAATGGTCCCAGGTGTGAGAATTAGAATGGTCCCAGGTGTGAGGATTAGAATGGTCCCAGGTGTGAGGACTAGAATGGTCCCAGGTGTGAGGATGAGAATGGTCCCAGGTGTGAGGATGAGAATGGTCCCAGGTGCTGAGGATTAGAATGGTCCCAGGTGTGAGGATTAGAATGGTCCCAGGTGTGGGGATGATGAGAATGGTCCCAGGTGTGGGGATGATGAGAATGGTCCCAGGTGTGAGGATGAGAATGGTCCCAGGTGTTGAGGATTAGAATGGTCCCAGGTGTGAAGATGAGAATGGTCCCAGGTATAAGGATGATGAGAATGGTCCAAGG
>CAUYPK010120996.1:0-42974 GCA_963574355.1 Loris lydekkerianus
TTGGAAAACACTGCACATTTCTGTACAAGCCAGATTTATTTCTTTGTAACTTATTATTCAGCTTGGCAATTGCTTTTGATTTGTTGGATTTTATAACATGGTATAACATATTACTCAGTCTGAAACTATTCATTATTCTCACACTATTTTTTAAATCGCTTAGTAGATGAAACATACATTGAAACTACCTGTGTTAAAATTTGGGGGAAGTTTAGGTCCTCTTAAGGAAAGTATTAATAATCACTGACTACATCCATGATAAAAGTGTTTATTTTGGTTTACTTAGATAATGCTGCAGTTGGTGGAAATAATAAGCATTAAAGTGTTAACACCCTGTGAATGCATTGGATTTAAGAGAATAAACATTTTTTAAAAATCACTTGGTAAGAATTATAAACTTAATTATTGCACTTAAAATGAAACATACTTTTTTTAAACAATGTGTCACAGATGTTGGCTTGTATTATATGTATGCTGTGTGTCTTACTATAATATTTCTAAAAATCTAAAGATTCTAATTGTAACGCACATACAAAAAGGAGAAAATCATTACAAAACATATATCCAACAAAAGACACGTAACTAAAATACCAACTTCCCTGGGAAAAATGGGGAAAATATTTGAACAGACATTTCTCCAAAGAAGACATTTGTAACAGTATACAAAAAGATGCTTAATGCCATTCATCATTAGGGAAATGCTATTGAAAACATACTCCTTAAAATGGCTAAAATTAAAAAGACTTATTATTGTGTTGGCATGGAATGCTCATATGCTGCTATTGGAAATGTAAAATAATACAACCACTTTGGAAAACAGTTTGGCAATTTCTTAGAAGATTAAATACATATTTAACAAATGATGCAGCCATTCCACCCCTAGGTATTTATTCAAGAGAAATCAAAGTCTATGTCGACACAAATGTTCGCCATATCTTTACATGTAAGCTCCAGAAACAACCTAAGCGTCCATCAGCCAGTTGAATGGAAAAACAAATTGTGGTGTATCCATACAACGGAGAACTATTTAGCAATAAGGAGGAATGAACTATTGGTATACATAACATACATGAATCTTAAAATAGCTATGCTGAGTGAAATATGCCAGAAAAAAAGAGTACTCCCTAAATGATTCCATTTAGAACTAACTACTAGCCTTGTGGCTATTGAATACTTAATATAAGGCTAGTGCAAAAGAACTGATTTTTAAATTTTATTTCATTTAAATTAATTTAAATTTAAAAACTAAAGCAAAGTAAAATATTTTTTCCACTAACCAACTTTATTGTTCTGGTAGAACTGCATTTACTTTCACCAAGGCATTAAGTAAGATATTATTGCATTGTGGTGTGTGGGTTGGGTGTATGCAATTGTTTTGTTATTATGTACTAATATGAAACACATCTAGTAAAGATAAATGAGTTGATTTAATTTGAATATTTTTCTATGTGTCATTTTGACAGTAATATGAATATTTGAATATTCTATGTAGACAGCACTAGTTATGATACCTATGGAAATTATAATTGGTAAGAAAATTGAAATATTCTTATTTTCATTAGGATTAATTAAGTCCTTTTTCCACTTAAAAAATAAGTACAGAAGAATTTTTCCATTTAAAACAAAGGCATAGGCTAGGCTCCTGGTCTCAGTGGTTAGGGCACCAACCACATCCACTGGGGCTGGTGGGTTCTAACCTGGCTTGGGCCTGCTAAACAACGATAACAACAACAAAATAGCCAGCTGCTGTGGTGGGCGCCTGTAGTCCCAGCTACTTGGGAGGCTGAGGCAAGAGAATCGCTTAAGCCCAAGAGTTGGAGGTTGCTGTGAGCTGTGAAGTCACAGCACTCTACTGAGGACAGTGAGACTCTGTCTCAAATAAATAAATTAAATTAAATTAAATAAACAAAGGCATAATACTGATGCAGAACCAAGTGGAGATACAGGAGCTAGTGCATGACTATAATAGAAAAGAAAAAAAAGACTAAAAGAAGATATACTGCAAATCCAATGATGAATCACAATTTGGCTGCAACACAGAAAAACAAAATAAAACCTGTTTGTTTTGTATAAAATGTTTTTAAATAATAAAGTGGGCAATATTAAGAGACATTTTCAGCAAGTACACAATATATTTGATTAAAAGTTTCCTTTCAGCAGGGCACAATGGCTCAGACCTGTAATCTCACCACTTTGGGAAGCCAAAGTGAGAAGATCACTTGAGGTCAAGAGTTCGAGACCAGCCTGAGCAGGAGCAAAACCCTGTCTCTACAAAAAATAGAAAAATTAGCCAGGCACAATGGCACATGCCTGTAGTCCCAGCTACTTGCGAGGATGGGGAGGGAGAACTAGTTGAGTATAGGAGTTTGAGGTCGCAGTGAGTTATGATGGTGTTCTTGCACTCTAGCTGGGGCAACAGAGTGAGATTCTGCCCCCCCCTAAAAAAAAAGAAAGAAAAAGAAAGTTTCCTCTCAATAGTCAAAAACAGAAATGTCAAAATTAGTGAACTGAAATCAGACTTTTAAAAAATTATTTGAACAATTTGTACCAGGATCTGAGCTTGTAACTTTGGCCAACTATAAAATAATGTAAATTTTTATACAAAAAGAAAATTATTGTTAGATAGAGAGATAAAAAAGTTATTATTTGTGGAAATATTTTTAGAAAATTATAAGGAAAAGATTAAAAAATACATTTTAGGCTCAGCATCTGTAGCACAGTGGTAACAGCGCCAGCTACATGTACCAAGGCTGGTGGGTTTGAACCCTGCCCAGGCCAGCTAAACAACATTGACAACTGTAACAACGAAAAAATAGCAGGGCGTTGTGGCAGGTGCCTGTAGTTCCAGTTACTTGGGAGGCTGAGGTGAGAGAATCACTTAAGCCCAATAGTTTGAGGTTGCTGCAAGCTATGACACCATGGCACTCTACTGAGGGTGACATAGTGAGACTCTGTCTCAAAAAAAAAACAAACAAACCATTTTAATGAAAGTAAAGATCTTTAAGCCACAAAAAACTTGCCTATAGAATACAAGTCCTAATAATATCAAAGATCAACTAATTCACAATTTGATATATTACAAGTATACTTCTGTTTAGCTTTAGATGAGTAATTTTTAATTAAAACTCTCGGCAATTTTGCTGCAAAGGACTTGAAAATTTACTTAAGAAATATTGATTGATAGCCTAAACAAATTCTTCATAATTTATATATTTTTGAATCTTTCAAATGTGAAAAAAAAACTTTCAGCCTGATCTGAAAAGACTAGTTTATATTACAATAGATATAGAAGACAGTGAATTTAATGATCTTGTGTTCCTTGCCAAAGCTTGTTAGTTGACTCCTAGAAGACTTTCACAAAGACTTACTGTGCTCTTCACTCCCATTCAAGATTTTCTTACAATGAAGGAAGGGTTTGCCAAATATTCAAGATCAAAGACAAAAATCAACAGTGTGATTTAGGTTTTCTCACCAATATTACACAGCATGTGCTAAGTTTGAAGCCACAAAGAAAAAGGAAGCTTATTTATTTCCTAGCTATTCAAGTTTGAAAATTTATGGTGAAATTGTAACTTTTCATAATATGATAAATAATAATAATTGTATACATTTTCTTTTCATTTTTTTTACTCACCACCATACTAACAAGGATGTATACAGTTTTCTAATGTAAATCAATACAGAGAAGACTTTACATGTATTCAGCAGTTATATAAAATGGCTACAAAGCTTACAAGAAAATTTTGAAAAATTATATATTAATATTGATACATTTAAGATTGCCTTTCAATTTATGCAATCGCTCTTTCAATTTAACATTAACAATACTAAGTTGACACAGAATCAGTTAATTAATTTAGCTCGGATGGAAATAGTTTAAACTGATTGCTTTTGCTTCAAAGTCAAAGTAATTCTTTTGTGAAAGGTGAACCAATCTTACTGATTTGGATGAGATATTAAGCAAAAATGATTGCGTCATCCTTGATTCAGGTTATTGAAAAACATGTAAGTTAAGTTTGGAACAATTTGGAAATGCAGATCTACCGTTTAAACTATGAATTTCATAAAATCTAAATGTAGAGAAAATATCCCGAATGAAAATGTCATTTTTGAATTGAAATGTACTTTAAGCACAAATTATATGCTGAATTTTGAACAGTTGTCATATGAAAAGGAAAGCAAGGTATCTCATTTATAATTCTTTATATTGATTACATGTTGAGATAACATTTTGGATATAATAGGTTAAATACATTATTAAAGTCAATTTTATTTTACTTCTCAATGTGCCTACTGAAAATTTAAAATTATATGTGTGACTCTCATTATATTTCTATTGGTAGCAGTACTTTAGAGAATGCAAACTAATTCACAGTGACAGAAAGTAGATCAATTGTTCCCTCCAGGGGAACATAGAGGAGACAGGACAGGTGGATCACAAGGAAGCTTCTGGGTATGATACTCATTATCTTTGTGGTGATGGTTTCACGGGTGTTTACATAGGCCAACCCTTATCAAATTATACATTTAAAATATGTGTGGTTTATTATATCTCAACAAAGCTACAATTTTTAAAAGGCTTTGTTTAGAAAAGGTAAGACATAAAATGGGTAAAAAACTTTAAAACATCTATAGAGAGTATCTCAAAGTCATCCTTAAAGTCACTATACATAGGGAAAATGGAAAATTGCAACTAAATGTACCTTTATTTACAAAACATTAATTATAAAATTTTGCAAAATATTTCCAAAATATTCTCTATGTGTTGGCCATCTCTTTGTAGAATTTAGTAATGAATATTTTTTATATACAGGTACATTTAACTATAATTTCCTAGTTTCCCTAAGTATGGTGACTTTAGGGGCAACTTTTGGGACACCCTGTATATGACAATAGACTTTTACAACTCAATAATAGGAAGGAGAACCATCTAGCTTAAAAAACTGATCAAAATACTTGAAAGGACACTTCTCAGAGGAGGATGTATAAGGTGCAGATAAGGGCATGAAAACATGCTCAGTATCATTAGTGATTAGAGAAATACACATTAAAATCATAACACACCATTGCTACACACCTATCATTAATAAAGAAGTTTAAACATTTTTATACTAACCATACCAACTGTTCGACAGACTATGAAGCAAGTAGAACACCCATACATTGCTGGTGGAATGCAAATGGTACCACCACAATGAAAAACAATTCGACAGCTTCTTATTAAGTCAAACAGTCACCACACAATTCAGCAATCTCATTCCTAGATGTGTATCCAAGAGAAATGAAAGCATGTGCCCACACATACATAGGGCACACAAAAACACACAAGAATAACGATCGATCACCCCTCAGCAAGACACCACCACAAATTGACATGCACTCAGCTGTGAGACACTGAGAATACCAGAGTTGTACAGTGTTATCAATGTAAGTGCACGGTGGCACGTTCACAGACTTAGTTGTCAGACATTGCATGATGACAACTCTGATGGCCATTCCAGAAAAAGAGTTCCAGAATTGCTTTGAAGGGTAGGTGCTGGTATTGGTGTATAGCTTTCCAATGGGAATACCTCAAAGGTGATCATAGTGATATTCAGCAATGAGGCATTATCCAAACTCAGAGTATTTCACCAAATAAAGAATATCAATAAACATTATTAAAACAATATAAAGAACTAAATAGAAGTTCTTGAATGGAAAAGTACAATCATTGAAATGAAAAATTTACCAGAGGGGCTCCAAAAACTTAAGCAAGCAGACGTAAAAAAATCAGCAAATGCAAAGATAGGTCAATTGAAATTATTAAGTCAGAGAAACAGAGAAAATAAAAAAAGTTGAAGAAAAATGAGCAGAGCCTCAGAGACCCATGGAATGCTCTATAGCTTTATCAACATACGCACAATGGCAACCTCAGGAGGAAAAGGGAGAAAGGAGAAAAGAAAACATTTGAAGAAATTATGGCCAAATATTCCCAAATTTGATGAAAACATGATCTATCCATCCAAAAAAATTCAACAAACTGAAACTGGGATAAGGCAAAGTGACCCACATCCAGAGACATCATAATCAGATCGTCAAAAGACAGGGAGAGGATCTTCAAAACAGCACGAGAACAGCAACTAAATACAATGTACACTTAATAAGATTAATGGCTGATTTCTCATCGGAAACCATGGAGGCCAGAGGGAGAGGAATGACACAGTGAAAGAGATGACAAGGAAAGAAAATCAACCAAGAATTCTATACATGACAAAACAATCTTTCAAAAATGAAGGAGAAATTAAGATATTCCCAGAGAAATAAAAACTGAGAGTGTTGCTAGTTAACCTGCCCTCAACAGATAGATGCTAAAGGGAGTCTTTTTTTTTTTTTTTTTTGCCGTTTTTGGTGGGGGCTGGGTTTGAACCCACCACCTCCGGCATATGGGGCCAGCACCCTACTCCTTTGAGCCACAGGCGCTGCCCAAGGGAGTCTTTTGAGCTGAAATGAAACAATGCTAACCAGTTACTCAAATCCATATGAAGGAACACCTGAAGTGATAACTACATAGTTAAACATAAAAGGCAGTATAAATAAATTTTTTGTTTGTAACTTTTTTTTTTCAATATGATTCCAAAGACAATAATACAAAACAATAATTATAAACCTGTGTTAATGGGCATACAATGTATAAAGATGTCATTTGAACAAGAACAGCACAGGAGGCTAACAAAGCTATATAGAAGCAAGTTTTATATTTTATTGAAATTAAGTTGGTATCAATGCAAACCAGGTTATTATAAACTATTATAATAGCTGTAATCCCCAGGACAGACACAAATAACTAAAAGTACATATAGTAAAATTAACGATGAGGAATTAAAATAATACATTAGAAAATATCTACAAAATGCAAAAAAAGAATAAAAAAGACTATAGTGGAAGAACTAAGGAACAAAAAGGCAAATGACAATCAAAGCAAGTCTTTCCTTCGTAGTAATTATGTTAAATTAAATGGGTTAAACTGGCCAATTAAAAAGCATAGATTGGCAGAATGGATTAAAAAACATAAATGTGGGGTGGTGCCTGTGGTTCAAGGAGTAGGTCGCTGGCCCCATATATCGGGGGTGGCGGGTTCAAGCCTGGCCCCAACCAAAAACAAGAAAAAAAAAACAAGAAAAAAACCCCCAAAACATGAATGTGTCAAAAGGATGGAAAAATATTCCATGCTGACAGTAACCAAAATAGAGCTGAAGGGACTATGTAAGATAATTGAAATTAATTATGTATCATTATAGAATGATAAAGGGTCAATCTTTCAAGAAGATATAATAATTGTAAACATTATGCACCTGAAAATATAGCCCCAAAGTACATGAAGCAAAAACTGAAGTAACTGGAGGAAAAAAATAAAGAATCTAACAGTATTATTTAGTCATTTAAAAACCCTATTCTGGGTGGTGCCTGTGGCTCAAAGGGGTAGGGCGCTGGTCCCATATGCCAGAGGTGGCTGGTTCATACCCAGCCCTGGCCAAAAACTGCAAAAAAAAAAAAGAAAACCCTATTCTTTTTTTTTTTAAACAGTCTTGCTCTGTCATCCTAGCTAGAGTGCAGTGGCATCATCATAGCTCCCTGCAGCCTCACACTCCTGGACTCATGTGATTCTCCTGCCTCAGCCTCCCTAGGAGCTGGGACTATAGGCACCTGCCACAGCACCCTGCTAATATTTTTATTTTCCGTAGAAGACCAAGTGTCACTTCTGCCCAGGATGATTTTGAATACCCTATTTTTAATAAAGAAGAGAACAACAAGATGTAAGATCATCAAGGAAATAGAATACCTATTTTACAAACTAGATCTAACAATTATAAAACATTCTACTCAACAACAGTAGGACACACATTCTTCTCAAGTGCACATGAAACATTCTCCAGGATAAATTATATACTAGACCATAAAATAACTCAATAAATTTTAAAACATTGAAATCATACAAAGTGTGTTTTCTGACTATAACGGAATGAACTTAGAAATTAGTAACAGAACGATATTTGGAAAATTCACAAATATGTAGAAATTAAACAGCACACTTCTAAATAACCATTACATCATAAAAGAAATCACACGGCAAATTATAAAATATTTTCATATGAACAAAAACAAAAGCACAACATACCAACATTTATGAGCTAGAGTTAAAGCAGGGCCCAGAGTGAATTTTTTAGCTAGAAATACTTAAATTTAGGTCAGGCACAGTGGCTCACGCCTGTAATCCTAGCACTCTGGGAGACCAAGGCAGGTGGATTGATTGAGTTCATGAGTTTGAGACCAGCCTGAGCAAAAGCGAGTCCTTGTTCCTACTAAAAATAGAAAAACTGAGGCAAGAGTATCGCTTGAGTTAGAGGTTGCTGTGAGCTATGATGCCAGGGGACTCTACCCAGGGGGACAGCTTGACACTCTGTCTCAAAAACAACACAAAAAACACTTAAATTTAAAATCAATAACCTAGTATTTCACCTTAAGAAACTAGAAAAAAAATAAACTCAAAGTAATCAAAAGCAAGAAAACAATAAAGATTAAAGTGTAAATAAATTTAAAAGGATAGGCTCAGCACCTATGCTCAGTGGTTAGATGATCCCATATACGCCAGAGATGGCAGGTTCAAACCTGGCCAGGGCCTACTAAAAGAACTCTGACAACAATAACAAAACAATAGCCAGGCGTTGTGGCGGGCACCTGTAGTCCCAGCTATTTGGGAGGCTGAGCCGAGAGAATCGCTTAAGCCCAAGAGTTTGAGGTTGTTGTGAGCTATGATGCCATGGCACTGTACCAAGGGTGACATAATGAGACTCTGTCTCAAAAAAAAATGTAAAAGGATAAAAAAGTTAAAGAAAGGGTGGCACTTGTGGCTCAGTAGGTAGAGTGACGGCCCCATATATCAAGGGTGGCGTGTTCAAGCCCGGTCCCAGTCAAATTATAACAAAAAAATAGCCGGGTGTTGTGGTGGGCACCTGTAGTCCCAGCTACTCAGGAAACTGAGGCAAGAGAATCACCCAAGCCCAGGTGTTGAAGGTTGCTGTGAGCTGTGATGCCACAGTACTCTACCAAGGGCAACAAAGTGAGACTCTGTCTCTACAAAAAAAAAATAAAAAACGTTAAAGAAAATCAATAAAACCAAAAGTTGCTTCTTTGAAAAATATTAACAAAACTGATACATCTTTAGCTATAATGATAAAAAGAGAAAGAAAACTTAAATCACTAAAATAGGGTACAAAAGAAGGGGCATTACTACAGACTTTACAGAAATATAAAGAATTATGATGAAATATTATGGCAAACAAAATAACCTAGATGAAATGAAAAATTTCTAGAAATGCACAAACTATCAAAAATGACTGGAAAAGAAAAAAAAAAAATCTGAAAGATCCTATTACAACTAAGAGATTGAGTTAGGAATCAAAAACATTCCAACAAAGAAAAGCCAAAAGAAGATGGCTACCCTGGTGAATTCTACAAAACTTTTAAAGAAGTAACACCAATTTTTCTCAAACATACCCCAAAAAAGAAGAGGAGGGGACACTTTTTAACTCATTCTATGAGGACAGTATTACACTGACACCAAAACCAGATACAAATATTATAAAGAAAGTCAAATGCAGAACAGTATTTGTTTGTTGTTGTTGTTGTTGTTTTTGCAGTTTTTGGTTGGGGCCAGGTTTGAACCTGCCACTTCCGGTATAGGGGCTGGCACCCTACTCCTTTGAGCCACAGGTGCCGCCCAGAACAGTATTTGTTATGAGTATAGGCGCAAAATTCTCAATGAAATGGTAGAAAACCTAATCCAGCAGTATATAAAAATGTTATACACCATGACCAAGTGGGATTTACTCCAGGAATGCAAGCTTGGTTCAGGATATGAAAACCAGTCAATGTAACATACCATATTAACAGAACAAAGGACGGGGGTGGGAAGCAAGTGGTAATCTCAGTTAATACAGAAAAAGAATTTATTAAAAACAAAATTCAAGGGTGGGGCCTGTAGCACAGCGGTTATGGTGCCAACCACATGCACCAAGGGTGGTGGGTTTGAACCCAGCACAGGCCAGCTAAATGTCAATGACAACTGCAACAAAAAAATAGCCAGGTGTTGTGGCAGATGCCTGTAGTCCTAGCTACTTGGGAGGCTGAGATGAGAGAATTGCATAAGCCCAAAAGTGTTTGAGGTTGCTGTGAGCTCTGATGTCACAGCACTCTAAAGAGGGTGAGAGCTTGAGACTCTGTCTCAAAAAAAAAAAAAAAAAAAAAAGACTGAAAACTTTACCCTCTAAGATCAGAAACAAGACAAGCCCATCCACTCTCACTCCTGTTTAACACTGTATTGGTGTTCTAGGCAGGACCATAAAGCAAGAAAAAGACATAAAGGCGTGCTCCTGATTGGAAAAGAAGAAGCAAAGCTCTGTTTACAGATGATATGATGTTATATTAAAAGATAACAGAAATTAAAAGATAACAGCTTAGCAGTGTTGCAGGATACAAAGTTAATATTTAAAAAAAAATAGTTGTTTTTCAATACACTAGCAATGAATAACCTCAAAATGAAATTTAAAAACTTTATTTTGGAGAATATGGTGGCTCACAACTCTACTCCTAGCAGAGCAGGAAGATTGCTTAAGGCCAGGAGTCTGAGACCAGCCCGAGCAACATAGCAAAAGTATATCTCTACAAACAATAGAAATAAAATAGCCGTGTGTAGTGGCTGGTGCCTGTAGTTCCAACAGAATATTATTTCCCTATAAAAAGGAGAATGAAATTGTGCTCGCTTTGGCAGCACATATACTAAAATTGGAACGATACAGAGAAGATTAGCATGGCCCGTGCACAAGGATGACACGCAAATTCATGAAGCATTCCATATTTTTAAAAATAAAAATAAAATAGGGCTGTGCCTGTGGCTCAAAGGGGTAGGGCGCCGGCCCCATATGCCAGAGGTGGCAGGTTCAAACCCAGTCCCGGCCAAAAACTGCAAAATAAATAAATAAATAAATAAAGAGGAATGAAATTTTGATACTTTCTACAATGTGGATGAACCTCAAAAATATTATACTAAGTGAAAAAAGCTAGACGCAAAAGGCCATATACTATATAATTCTATGAATATGATATATCTAGGGCAGCACCTGTGGCTTAGTCAGTAGGGCGCCAGCCCCAGGTACCGAGGGTGGCAGGTTCAAACCCGGCCCCGGCCAAACTGCAACAAAAAAATAGCCGGGCATTGTGGCGGGTGCCTGTAGTCCCAGCTACTCAGGAGGCTGAGGCAAGAGAATCGCCTAAGCCCAGGAGTTGGAGGTTGCTGCGCGCAGTGATGCCACGGCACTCTACCAAGGGCGACAAAGTGAGACTCTATCTCGACAAAAAAAAAAATAATAATATATCCAGAATGCACAAATCTGTAGGGACAGAAAGTAGGTTAGTGGCTGCCAGGGTGTGAAAATGAAATGGGTTGTGGAATGACTGCTTACGGAGTATTTGATTTCCAAAAGGAGTGACGACAGTGGTGATGGCTGAACAATGTTGTGGATGCACTAAATGCCACTTAGTTCTATACTTTAAAATGGTTTAAATGGCCCATTTTATGTTATGTATATTTAACCACAATTTTTAAAAGTCATCAATAAAAAATAAATAGGCCGCAGATTTATAAGAAAATACAAAATATATATCTGATAAAGGACTTGTATCCAGGATATATAAATAACTCCTGCAAATCAATAATTTAAAAACAACCCAATTTTTAAAAAAATGGCAAAACTCCTAAACATTATACTTCTCAGATGAAGTTTTATAAATGATAATAAGCTCAACATCATTGGTTGCTAGCACCTTGATCTTGGACTTTCTAACCTCCAGAACTGTGAGAAATAAGTCTGTTGTTGAAGCCACCTAGTCTATGGTATTTTGTTATGGCAACCCAAACCTAGACTAAGGCAATCAGGCTTTTTGAAACTCATCAAATTATACACTTGAAATTTATATACCTTACTATATTAAATTTTGTTTTAAGGCACTATAAAGAAATGTTGAACTCTAGTTATATATTTGCTTATTACAGCAGTATAGTTTACCATTTGTGAAACTATTCTCTTGTATTCTAGATTGAAGCAAATGTAATCTCAGCATTTTGGGAGGCCGAGGAGGGAGGATTACTTGAGGCTAGGAGTTCAAGACCAACCTGGGCAATGCAGCAAGACCCTATTTCTAAAAAATAATAATAATATAAATAATTAGCTGGGCATTGTGGCTCATACCTATAGTACTTGCTACTTGGGAGGCTTGCTTGAGTTCCAGGCTGGAATGAGCTAAGATCACACCACCTCATTCCACACTGGGTGGCACAGCAAGACCCTGTTTCTAAAAAAATTAAAAAAAAAAACAAAATGAAGCCAGATTTTACACTGCACATGGAAGTACATAAGATTATTGAATTAGAGCTGGATGTACCCATACTAATAGAAGTGTGTGTGTGTGTGTGTGTGTGTGTGTGTGTGTGTGTGTGTGTAGAGGTATAGAATGTATAAGGCAAAATTTAAACAAGTGGTGAATCTAAGTTTATAAAAATTATAAGGGAGTTCATTGTACTACTCTTGCAACTTTTCTGTCGGTTTAAATTTATTTCTAAATAAAATATTTTAAGAAACAAAAAAAATTTTTTATTAAGTGAATCCACAAAGCCAGCTTACAGGGATGCAGAGAGCAGAGATGTTTGGGGGAGTCACCCACCCCAGAATGCTTAGGAACGAAAGCCCACCTTACACGTCCAGACATGTGAGTGCACGCACACTCTGTTATCCTGTCCAGAATCAGCTAGGAATGCCACGTGGATTTTCCCATTTGGAAGAGGCAGCAATGGCCTGGCAGGGAGAAAAGAGGCCAGGCTAGGAGCCAGGACACCTGGGCCCTCGTTCCAGCTTTGCCACAGCCTGTGAAGGACAGCCCCAGTGCTCTGGACCTCACTGTCCTGTCCACACCATGAGGTGGCCAAGATCTCCAGCCACTCTGTTTTCACCACTCCGGACGGTCCCAAAGCCAGAATGGGGCTCACCAGCCACTCAAAGACCCGCTGCAGCCCCCTGGGGGTTTCCACTTTCCAAGAATTAATCTCTCCGCCTGCCCTGGCCGCCTCTTGGACCATCAGCCTCTCAGCACTCTGCCTGCCTTGTCCCACAGCCAGTCTCAAGCTCGTGATGTGATTTTCCAGCCTGAGGCATCGCCTTACTTTTGGAACCTCTGGTCCCCACTCTTCCCTGCCACAGTCTGAAACAACCCCTGTCCCCAGCTTGCAAATGTGCAGCAGCAGCGGCAAGAACCTTGTTCTGCTTAGACCTTCAGAGTGGTGGCCACAAAGAGGGGCGTGACTTCAGGACCCAGGGCCACCCATGCTTCCTGGACTGCAGCTCTGGCAGACAGGACTCACCTGCTGGCCCTATCTGCCCAGACCCCACTGTCATTGGAATCCTGGAGGCTTCCTCTGTGGGCTGCAGCCTCCCCGGGGCAGAGAGAAAATTCCTTCCTTCATTCAGCACCTTCCAATGGAGAGTTCTGAGTCGGGGTGACACACAGACCCAGAGAGCTATAGTCCCACAAGATGGGGATGAATCATCGTGCACAAGGAAACGCCAACAGAAGAAGTAGGGATACTAGCATCTCCTAGGCCAAAGGAGAGGAGAAAGGAGTTTCAACCAATGGGAACAGGAAGACATCAGTGTGACTGCTCAGCAAGGGCCAGTGTGCTGAGCCTCTCAGGTTGAGACAAGGATCAGTTTCCTCCTAGGAGGCATTGAAGGGTTGAAGTGTTAGGGCCCGTGGGCATATCTCCCTGACAAAGCTGCCCTGACTAGAGCGGAGGGGTGGGCCAGCACCTGAGCCTGGGTACAGACTGAGCTGTAGCTGGCTCTAGCCCTCTATGGGGGCCACAGGAGGGGTCTTATGCCTCAGTCTCCCTGTCAAGCACACTTGTTCTGTGACCTGCCCTCCGTGACACAGCATTTTTAAAAATTACTTCATTAAGATATAATTTATATACCATAAAACTCACCCATTTACTATGTCCAATTCAATGGTTTTTAGTGCAACTCAAAAATATGTGTACAGTCCATTTTAGACCATTTTCATCACCTCAGAGGGAAAGCCCAAAGCCTTCAGCCCCGGCCCCCCTCACTCCCTCCCGGCCCTCCATTAGCCCTGAGCCAGCATCAGGCTGCTTCCAGCCTCTGCTGAAGGGCACTCTGTGCCTCCCCATGACAAGGCTGACTGTTGTCCCAGCGCCCAAGCTACTGGCTAAGTCCATTATGCCACCAGCAGGGTTAGAGCTCCCAGGCCCACCTCAATCCCAGCCTGCCCTGGAAGACCAGCTTTGTCCCTGCTCCACTTCTGGGACAGCCTCTGTCACCGGCAGCTCCTCCTGCCCAGCCGGCCCAGCCCTTTCCTTACAGTTGCAGACAGCAAGTGTTTGTTCCTCTGCCTACTGCAGGCTCCCAGTTCTCAGGGGTCAGGAGAACCCCCAAACCCCAGGGTCAGACCCCATGAGCTTCAACTTGGGATCTGCTTCTGCCCACCCCGTCCCAGGGCCAGGTCTCAGAAACACTTTAGCCGCCCAGCCAAAGCTTGCCCTTCCTCTCTTCCTCTTTCGAGGGAAGGACTCAGCCAGTCTCCACCTTCTTGTGCCCAACCTCAACCCCCAGATCCACTCAGACACTCCCAGAGGTTTGGGGGGGTATCCCCATCCCAGAAGCACAGGTGCCCACCAGCAGGTGGAGAGGATGTGACTGCTGTCAGCCCTCATCTCCTCCCTTCCTTTTATTAACAGTAGCAGAATTCTTCCTATGGAGAATCCCTTTGAGCTGGCTTAGAGGGCCAGCCCTTCCTTGTGCCCCTCACAGAGGCAGATGTGTGACGCAGGCCTAGGGGAGATGCGGAGAGACGGAGTGAGAGAGAGATGGAGAGACAGGAAATTAGAAGATACGGTGCCAACGAATGGTTCATTAGGGATAGAAAACATTGCAGTGACTGGTTTGGGAGGGGCACATGACCCCAGAAGAGGCAATTAGTCTTCTCTGAGGTTTGATACATGACAGCTGGAAGGAAAAGAGTCTTCCCTTCTGTGCTGAGAACTTTAAGGATAATGCCCAAGGTGGCCACAGCCAGCCTTCCCAGCTCATGGAGAGAGTGAGTCTGAGACACATGTTTAGGGGCAGAGCTGAAGGCCAGAGAGAGAGCTCTGTGCTCCCGTACCTGGCCATACCTTTGAACTTCTCACTACCCAGGCCAGTAAATTCCCTTTATGACTTAAGTCAGATGGAGTTGAGGGTCAATTGCTTGTGACTGATTCCAGCTGAGCAACACAAGGGACATGATTCTGGTATCAGATAGGAAATTGGACCAGGTGGACTTCAAGATCCCCTTCCAGACAAGCCCCCCAGGGACTCCATCCCCAGACCCCTCCTCTCCCTGCTCGGTTCTCTCCCCAGCCAGCCCATCTGCCCAGCTTTAGTGACCTTAACAGGATGCTGATGACGCTGAGCGTCTCCTAGCTAGCAAGCCTTGTGAGCACTTCCCCACCCCTGTCTTACATATGCTCTGTCTTCTGACAACCAGCACAGTGGCCTTGTTGGGAGGACTAGCCTTGGGCTACTGGCCCAACCTTTCCTGAACCTGCAGAGAGCCGGGATACTTTGCCCAGCCAGGGAAAAGTCCCTGACCATCCACTGATGCCTGCAGGTGCAGAAAATACTTACTTGCCCCAGGTCAGGAAGCATCAGGCACACTCCAGAATGCCTCCTGAGGTTGGGAGCAACTGCCATCACACTTGGGCTTACCTTCCTCCCCTTTCCTGTCCTCTGCCCCTCACTTCCTGTTCAGCTCCCCTGGGAGCACTTCCTTAGCAAATAATTCGCATAGAAGTTGGCAACTCAAGGTCTACTGAGAAACCTGACTTCAGGTGACTTCCAGGACTGAATCTCCAGTCTACACCCTGCTTTGAACCTCACCTGTATATATATACCCAGCTTCCTCTCAACACACCCCTGGCTGTGCCATCTCAGACTCTGTAAACCCCAAATTAAGGTCAGGCTTTCTGTCCCAAGCCTGCTCTTCCTGTTCCCTACCTACCCCATCTCTTGATCCCAAAATGTGGGAGTCATCTTCAACCACCCTCGCACAACCCTCCATCTACAGCGTCCATGGTGGCCACCAACTCCCAGAGTCCATGTCCTTACACTCCCACAGTATTCTTCCTCGCTACCCAGCTGGATCGCTGGCTGCAGAATTTCTCTACTCAACTGCCCTCTACAGCTCCCCCTTGTCTTTAAGATAATAAATTCCTCAGGATCTGACCAATGCCTGCGTGGGGGCCCTGCTTCTGGCTGTCACGGGAGTGACACCGACCCTGCCCTGCCTGGGCGTGCCACTCAGGAAATATCCTTCCCAAGCCCAGTTCACTCCCTGCTGCCTGGCGCACGCAGGCCGCCCTTTCTCCTTCATTTTCAAAAATGAATTTTCATAATTCAATTATTTAGGATTTTTCTGGCACTCAGTTTTACAATCAGATCGTTGTGCTCTGTCTACCAGTGGGTGTTTATATTTTGACGGTTTCTAGCTGGGCTTTAGGTGATCTAATGTTTCAGTTGTTTTTTTATTTCAGTGATCAGATGTGTCCTCTTGTGTCCTCTGTTTGTGTCTTCTTGGACCTCCTTTCAGAGCCCTCATGTCTGGCAACCGGCTTCCTGGGTAACACAAGAGCCCATCGTGATGTCTTTAGGCTGGGAGCAGGTGGGAATCACTCCACAGTGCCACTTCCCCTGCCTGAGCTCCTGCAGGCCACCTGTACCCCAGGGACCGGTGCTCCTGGACCTGCTTCCACCTCAACACCCCTAACCCTAACCCCCTGGGCACCTGCCTGCAACCCCACCTTCCCAGCTCAACCACCCTGGTCTGGCAAGAAGCAGGACTTTCCCACAGGAAACCTGCATCAAACCAGAAACAGAAAGCAGCAACACGACCAAGGGCTTTTTATAGTCCACAAAATGCTTTCACATGCACGCGTCCCATTTGTGTCCCATAAGAAGTCTAGAGGGGTGGGCATGATTGTAACCATCCCACTCATGAATGAGGAACTTGGGGCCAGCTAGGCATGCACAGCGCCTTCCCATCTCAGCGAGACCGCAGCAGCAGGGCAGGGGCTTGAACCCAGACCTTTGGCCTCCAATGCTGCACTTTTTCTGAAAAAAACAGACACATAACTATAACCAAGTGTGCGTAGGAAGTGCTGAATGGTACAGAGTTCAACAGCGACAGGACATCCACAGGGGTCGTGGGGTCTGGGGAGTTTCCTGTGGGGGTGGCCCAGAGGAGCAGAGACAGCTTGACTGCAAACCTTTTTGAATTCCCTCTTGTCTGGGCCTCCTCCCACCTCACACGGGGGCTTAGTCTCATACTCACCATTTTACCAACCAAGAGCCTCAGAGATGTAAGGACTTGGCCAAGGTCACCCAAGCAGTGGAGGGGGAGCCAGTGCGTGAGCTGAGCAGGCCTGGAGAAAATGAGTCTTCTCAGCCCTACTTGGTGACCCCCAGGAGGCCACTGGGAGGTGAAGAGGCCTCCTGTGTCAGGCTGCAGAGTACAGACTTTGTAAATGAGGGGCAGCCTGCATTGTCTGTGATCCACTGCAAGTGTCGCTTTGGTAGGCCCATCTGTAGCCTCCATGGTCAACAGAGAGGGTGGACAAATGGACAGGGAGTGGGGCTTTGGCGAGCCCAGCAGGTGTCTTTGGCAAAGGCCTAGATGACCCAGCTCCCACCCACCCAATAGGAAGGGGCCTCTCTGCTCTCTGCGGGAGCGAGGTCCTAACCCACTTCGCCTTTCTTTTCCGCTTTGTTCTGCCTTGTTCTACTTTGGTTTTGGCCTCCACAGATGTTAGGGGAAGGGCAGGGAGGGAAGGTTGTTTCCAATTGGTTTCAGGAGACCAGAGCGAGACGTCTGTTTTTCAAACCAAAGCTGAGACAGTCCACATTAGGGCAGGGGCGTGAAATCCTCTCTAAGAGGTTCCGTGTGTCTCTGGGATGGTGCTCGTCCGAACACCACCGTCTCATATCTCTGCCCCTTTCCTGAACCAGAGAGGGGGGTTTATACCCTGCCAACCTACCCCTGGCCCCAGAATGGCCCAGGGCAGACCATGGAGCAACAGCTGCCAATCTCACAGCACTTGACTTCTTTGGAGGCAGCTTGGCTCCCACTCCCTCTCCTCCAGGAAGCCTGCCCTGATCACCTCCACCCACAGGATCTCACAACACTGCGTCTGCATGGCCTAGGCTCTGGGCAAGATCATCACCAATTCATTCTTGGTCAGACCTACATTGCACCTGCCATGTCTTCAGACTTTATATCAATCTTCTTTGATTCTAGTTTTTATCATGTTTCATTAATTCTTCCAATTATTTATTCAACAAATAGTTATTAAGTGATTATTGGGGGCTAGCCCCAGGGAGCACAAGGGTGCTAGGAACAAGGAAATGGTTTACACATGGTCTTGCCCTCAAGTTGTTCACAGGCCGGTAGGGTCGCCAGACAGGTAAGCAGCATTTAACATTTGTGTTAAAGTGTTGATGCAACAAAGAGGAGGGATCCAGGGTTGGGAAAGGCTTTCCGAAGGGGTGATTTGGGGGCTGGGTCTGAGGAGGAACAAGAATTCTCTAAGTAGACAGAGAGGGGTGATTTGAGGGGCTGGAGTAGCAACGTGTGGAAGGAGGGCACGGCGGAGAAGTATGCAGAATAAAAGGGAAATAAGACGATAGCGAGGCCATTTGTTCAGTGTCTCCTAGGTGCCAGGTACTGCCCTGAATGCTTCATTTGTGATTAATGTGTTTAATAACCACAAACATCTGATGAGGTGGGTAGGTGGGTGCTGTTTTTATTATCTCTGTTTTATAGAGGAGGCATTAGAGCAGGGTTTTTGTCTCACGGCACACTTGAATCTATAGTTAAACTTCTGCAGCATGCTTAAATTATGTTGATCAAAAACAAAAGAATAAAAAAAATAGTTTCTGTGCTTTGAACTTCTTTCAAAAATAATTTAATTAATGGTCTTTTAAAAATTTTTGTGCCCCCACCAAGATCCTCTTGCAGCACACTGGTTGGGAATCACTGAGTGGCACAGAGAGGTTATGCAACTTGTTCAAGGACACACAGCTAGCAAGTGTTGGAGCTAGATATTGGCTTCAAGCAGTCTGGCTGATAAGGTGCCACCTATCTGGGATGTATCACTGTGTTCCTTCCAGAGGATTCTGGACACATTTCAGCACAACTAAAGTTGCTTCCCCAACTCCACTGATCAATACCATTTCTCCCCACCCCCACAAAGTCCAGTTGATCTTGTTGTCTCATTGTTTCCTTGTGAATCTCTGTTTCCCGACAGGAGCACAAGCCCGTAGTAGGGTCTGCCATTGGGGTTCCCCACTGAGCCCCCTGTTTGTGACCCATCTGGAGCAGCCTAACCCTGGCAGTACTTGTTGAAGGGAAGGGTTGACCAAGGTCCCACCACAAGTCACCTGAGCTGCCAAACACCCAGAGGCTGGCCAAGTGGTGAGCCCAAGTGTGAAATTTTCCAACTCGCCTCCCCAGCCCACTCATCCCCAAGCCGGCTGCCTCAGGAAAGATGAGCTCACGCAAGGGCTCTCCTGTGTCTTGCGGGCTCTGAACTGCAACCAGTGCTGGAGTCCCTTCCAAATCACTAACTCGAAAAACCTGTCTGTGAGCCCCAGCCACAGAGCGTGTCAGCCATGCATGATTGGTGCTAAGGAATGGTGCTCCAGCCTAGCTTAGCTGCAGCCTAGGCCCAAAAGCCGGGCCACAAGCATGGCCTTGCCAAGGCAGACACACCAGGACTGTCTTTGTAGATCACGCATGGAACTCCAGGCCAAGTTGATTAGTGAAGGTGAGGCTGGAGGTCAGGAGCCCAGCAAGGAGGTTAAGTGCTGGAGAAAAATGCTGAGACATGGGCTGGGGCCGAGGCCCTGGCACAGGATAGGAAGAGACGCTCCCTAAGACACTGGAGAGGTACCATGGGTAGGACTTGGAGTCTCCATCCAGCTTGGCTGCTAGAGATGAGAAAATGGACAGAGAGTAGGAAGTAGAGAACCCTGTGTGGCTGGAGGAGAGGTGGAGCAGCAGGGGGAGAGGGTGGATAGGGGACCATGGAGAGGACAGTTGAGAAAGTGAGAATTGTGCAGGGTGTGGGCCACCCAAGCAGAAATGTCACCAAACAGTTGACTGTTGGGCCACTCTTGGAAGAGAAGTCAGGGCTGAAGGCAGGGCCATGGGCGCCATCATCATTGGACTGAAGGTCAAAGCCTCAGAAGGGCATAAGATGCCCAGGGTGGGTAGCCCAACCCCGGGGGGTCCAGAAGAGTGGGGGGGGGGGCAAAGATCCACCTGGGGCTCAAGAAGAGTCAATAACATGTGAGAGTTTAGAGGGCAGAAGAGCCTGGCAGGTGAAGCCATGAGATTGCTGGGAAGTGTGAGGTTCAAGGTTCTGACACCTACATCCAATTCCCTGACTCTCCAGACACCAACTGGGTGTCGAACAATCTAATTTAATTCTGACTTTAAGTACTTAGAGTTAGCACAGACTCCACTGGTTAAGAGTTCAGTCCACAAGACTGACTCCACTTCACACAGCAGTGACAAGTACCTGACCAACTTCTGACCCACTGGCTATAAATCAGGGGTTCCTGCAGACTTCCTTTCCTGCAGGAAAGCACTTCACCTGCTATTACCAGTTTAGGATAAAGGAGCACAGTAGCTCACACCCGTAATCCCAGCACTTTGGGAAGCTGAGGCAGGATTGCCTGAGACCAGAAGTTTGAGGTTGGAGTGAACTATGATGACACCACTGTACTTTAGCCCAGACAAATAAGGAAAGAGCTTGTCTCCAAATTAAATAAGTACATTAATTAATTACTTAAAGGGTAAAACTCAAGAACAACCAAATGGAAGCAGCACACAGGGCAAGGCATGGGGCTGTGGAGGTGCAAAGCCCCCATGCCCTCCCAGAACCTCAATGTGTTACCAAGCCAGGAGCTCTCCAAACCCTGTTGTTCAGAGCTTTTTATGGAGGTTTCATTACATAGCCATCGTGGATTAAATCATTGGCCATTTGGTGACTGAACTCAACTTCCATCCTCTTTCTCTTCCCCAGAGGTTGGAGGTCAGAGGTTGAGGTTAAAAGTTCTCACTCTCAAATCCAGCCTTGCTCTTTCTGATGACCAGCCTCCCTCCAGAAGCTTCCGATCCTCTAGCTACCTGCCATCTCATTAGCAAACAAGGAGCGCTCTTATCACTCCAGAGATTCCAAGGGTTTTAGGACCTATGTGTCAGAACCAAGGACAAAGACCAAATAGATATTTCTTATAATGCCAAAGAGGAAACCAATATATAATCATGTTTACATTCATACAAATGATAAAACACAACTTATAGTCCAAAGAGGCCAAACCAGAGTTGAGGCTGGGTAAGCACAAAAGAAAGGCCTTTGGGTGTAGAGAGGAGGGTATCTGCCAACAGTCAAACAACCTAGGGAATCCTCTTCTGAATTTATACCAAAGACAAATAACTCCATATATCATATCCACTAAAAGACACGCACAAGAACGTTCAGGGTAACTCCATTCATTATAGCTGCAAACTGGAAACAACGCAAATGTTCATCAATTGGTCAATGGGTAAACAAACCAGGGTATGTTCATACAGTGGAATTGTCTCAGTCATAAATAAATAAATAAAAAGAGATACACTTCAGGTCCATGCAATAACATGGGTAAATCCCAAATTCAGGAAGCTGAGCAGAAGTAGCCAGATGCAGTGTAGTACCCACCAGTCAATTAGATTTACTAAAAATCTGTACCAGGCAAAACTAATCTATAATAATGGAGGTCATAATGATCCTTACCTGGGAGATCAGGTATTGCCTGGGAAGAGGCATGAAGGAACCTTCTGAAGAACTAAAACAAACATCCTGTGTCCTGATCAGAGTGGAGCTGTTTGAGTACACGCATGTGTAAAACACCTCAAACTGCATGCCTGGGATTTGTGTGTTTTACTGTTTTAAATTTTACCTCAATGAAAATGTAGAGTTAAAAAAAAAAAAGTGAGTCAGATCAAGTGACATCACAGAAAATGGTATAGTAAGGCACTGAAGTATCAGTCCCTCCACTGAAACCAGAACTGGCAAAGATGGACTTAAAACTTAACTCTGGAATATAATCCAAAATTGATAGTATCCAGGAAGCTGCTTTAAGAAAAAAAGAGTAACAGAATTTGGAGAAAAGAAAATTATTTCCCAGCATGGCAGCAGCTGTGGGAACAGTGGTCTGTGTTCCTGGTAGGGCTTTCTGGTGCTGGACCTTGGTGTTAAAATTCGGTAGTTGTATGTTTTGACCTATCTAGTGGTTCCCCGAGGGATAGCGTGGAGGTTGTACAGGTTAACTTTCATTTTGGTCCCTCGTTCAAGCTGAAATAGATTTCTGGGCCACAGGGATGTCTACGGAAAGGTTTTTAATTTAATATGCAGATGGTGCTCTCCTGGGGCAAGAGGTGGCAGATGGAGCAAGTGGTGGACAGGATGCAAAAGCCTAGGAGGAAAGATACCAAGAAGGAAGGTGTTTGGGGGGAATAAAAGCTCAGAAGGTCCACTGTGCATACTGGGGATAACAGAGTGCATGCCCCAGAAGGGACTATGCTCAGAAAATAGCTGAAACGTCCCTGGGTTTCCACTTCTGCTGGCTCTATGAGCTCCAGACAAGCAAGTTCCTTTTCAGAAAACTTTTATTTGTAGGCTAACATGGAAAAGATTCACAACACCAAATGTTGCAGAGGGTATGGACCAATTGAAACTCTTGTATATCCTTGGTGGATTGCAAAGGGTTAAGAACCACCTTGACACTTTCTTAAAGACTTAATCATACACCGTACCTTGCAGTACAGTAATTCTATGTATTCTTAGGCATTTACCTAAGAGAAATTAAAAATACATATCTACACAAAGACTTGGACACAAATGTTCAAAGCAGATTTATTCATCCTAGTACAAATCTGTACAGAACCCATATGTCCATACCCAGGAGAATGGAAAATAAACAGAGGTTGAGCCATGCAGTAGGATGGTACTCAGAACAAAATATAAACAGAGTCATGGATGAACGCTAAAAATATGCTGAGTGAAAAAAGTTAGACCCAAAGAAGTATATACACATGGGCCAGACTTACAATGGTTTGACTTAGAATTTTTCAATTTTGCAATGATGCAGAAGCAATATATATTCAATAGAAGCTGCATTTCAAGTACCTATAAAACTATTCTGTTTTTCACTTTCATTATAATATTCAATAAATTACATGAGATATTCAACACATTATTATAACATAAGCTTTGTGTTAGATGATTTTGCCCAATTGTAGACTTATGTGTTCTGAGAATGTTTAAGGTAGGCCAGGCCAAGCTATGCTATTTGGTAAAGTGTGTATTGTAAATGCATTTTGACTTATGACATCTCCAACTTTTCCCTGGGTTTATCATATAATTACTTTACGTGAAATTCTAGACTAGTCAAAACAAGCACATGGTGATAGAAATCAGAGCAATGGTTGCTCCTGAGGAGGTGAAAAGAAGCACAAGGAAACTTTCAGAGGTGGTGGAAATGTCCTGTGTTTCTCTAGGCATTTGTCAAAACTGATTGAATGGTGCATTTAAGATTTCATCATTTCCCTATAGATAAATTAAACCATGATGAAAAAATAAGTTTTTTTGTAAAGACTTGACAATATCAACTGTTGATCACTATTTAAAGCAAGTAGAACTTTCATACATTGCAAATGGGAATCTAAAATGGTACAGACACTTTGGCATTTGGGTAGTTATTTACAAAATTGAACATACACTCACTATACGACTCAGTAATCCCACCTCTTGAGTATGTACTCCAGAGATATGGAAATACAGTTGAGCCTCCATAGTTGACCACCTCCCTACATTGACCATCTCCTTAAATTGACCTGATTTTCCTAGACCAGACATGTACCACACGTACATATCAGTGCAGTAGGCCTAGTTCCTTATGTCAACCACCTCCATATGTTGACCAGTTTGTTACAGTCTTTTGGGTGATCAACTTTACAGAGGTTCTACTGTATGTTTATGCAAAGACACATGTTACACATATGTTCCCAACAGCCTTATTCATAACAGGCAAAAATTGGGAATTGCTCTGATGTTCATCAGTAGGTGAATCGGTGAACAAGTCTTCTACCTGGCAATGAAAAGGAACTGATTACTAATATACTTGACAACATGCTGAGTGAAGGAAGCCATAGAGAAAGGACCACAGGCTATGTGATTATCTTTATATGAAACTCTAAGAAAAGGCAAAAGTGGTCAATAAGATCAGTAGTTGCGAGGGGCTAGATTGCCAAGAGGCAAAAGGGAACTTTCTCGGATGATGTAAATGCTCTACATCATGATTGTGGTGGAGGTCACATGGGTGTGTACATTTGTCAAAATTTATGGAACTTGGCCGGGCACAGTGGCTCACGCCTGTAATCCTAGCACTCTGGGAGGCCGCAAGAGGGTGGACTGCCTGAGCTCAGGAATTGGAGACCGGCCTGAGCCAGAGTGAGACCCTGCCTCTAAAAATAGCCGGGCATTGTGGCTGGTACCTGTAGTCCAGCTACTTGAAAGGCTAAGGCAAAAGGATCACTTGAGCACAAGAATTTGAGATTGCTGTCAGCTGTGATGCCACAGCACTTTACCAAGGGTAACTGAGTGAGACGCTGTCTCCAAAAAAAAAAAAAAACTTACTGAACTTAAAATGGATGTAGTTTATTGTGTAAATTAAAACTCAATAAAGTTGGTTTTTGTTTGTTCGTTTGGTTGCTTATGGGCAGTATTTTAATTAATTATTTATTTTTTTTAAAGCATTTTACTTTTATTTATTTATTTATTTATTTATTTTTAAGTTTGGGGGTTTTTTTAAATTTTTTTTTGTTGTTGCAGTTTGGCTGGGGCCGGGTTTGAACTCATCACCCTCAGCATATGGGGCTGGCACCCTACTCACTGAGCCACAGGCACCACCCTATGGGGAGTATTTTTAGAGACAGAGTCTCACTCTGACACCCAGGATAGAGTGTAATGGTAAATCATAGCTGACTGTAACCTCAAACTCCTGGGCTTAAGTGACTCTCCTGCCTCAGCTTCCAGAGTGGCTGTGACTACAGTTGAGGCCTAAGCAACCATACCCCACTAATTTTTTAAATTTTTGTCGAGATGGGTGTCTCACTATGTTGTCCAGGCTGGTCTCAAACTCATGGCCTCAAACAGTCCTCCTGCCTCGGCCTCCAAAAGTGCCAGGATTATAGGTGTGAGCCATCACACCCAGCTGATAAAGTTGTTTTTAAAATAATTTAATTTCAAAATAGAGAGAGAGCTGGAAGCCTGGTAGGTTTGTGGGCTGGAGTTCAGGCTGCATATGAAGCTCACATGTGGACTCTCCTGGGCCTACGAGAACACAGCCCTTCTCAGACCTTTCACTGAGCTTCTTACAGATGACTGGGACCCCAGACCCAAACTCCTACCCCCAACATCTCACTGAATGTGAGGACCTTGAGAGTAAGAAGTAGATTTCCTATTCATTCACTCATTTACTCATTCAACAAACATTTGCTAAGCTTCAACTCTGTACTATGCACAAGATAGTAGAACAGTGTCTCCTGGCGCTTAGGTTCTATTAAATAAACAGAAAACACACTTCCTCTCCCCAAAAGAATAATTAATAATTTAACATAGTGATTTGAAGGTGCTGAAACAGAGTCTACTGATGGGCTGGGGCAATTAGTTTTCAGAGAGTCCCATAGGACTCCTCTGAAGATGTGGCATTTACAGCCAAGGCCTAAGGAGAAGGAGCCAGTGCAGGGCCTCCTCAGCTCTACAGATGCTTCATACATGTCTGCAAATACTAAGATGCCGTTCTTAATAAATTCATCTTTACAAGGTCAGGATTCTCCAGAAAAACAGAACCGATAGGGGAGATGGAGACAAGAGAGGTTGATGTTAAGGAATTGCCTCACGGGACTGAGTACCCCACAGGCACAGCACCCAGGTCACCCTGGGAGTACGGGGCTGTGGCAGGGGCAGAGAGCCAGCCACTATCCTCAGCTCCAGCTGGGATCATAGGAGTTTCAGGCAGTGCCAGGTTCAGAAGGGGCTGGCACCTCCCAGCTAGGGGCCTTTTCCTGAGCCTTCCTCTGGGAGACAGGAGCAGTGAGCCAGCTGAGTCCCCTCCCTGGTGAGTGGCCCTTGCTCAGCTGAAAGGCACGTGGTTTATAAGCACTCAGCATCATGCAGGGAATAGGGGCCGTCCTCAGACAGGCCATTCAGAGCATCTCGTCCTCCACCCCCACATTCCCTTACTCCCTGGGGTGTCGCAGGGCTGGGCAGGGTGGCAGTTAGGGAGCACACAGCTATGCACGTCTTCCCCAAGGCACTGTCAAAATTGAGTTAACATTTTTTCCATTTTCTCTTTATTGCAAACATCTTGAGTGCTGTGGCACAAACTCCATGTCTCCACTGGCTCCCCCACCCCCTGGTGTAGTGGCCTGGGCTTCCAGGGCAGGCCTGGCTGAGGGTTGGAGACAGGACTCACAACCCCCAGCCCAGGCCTTAAAGGCCCTGCTGCCCCCAGAGATATAATACCACCAAGTGTCTGATGCCTTTGACTGCCTACTCCTCCCTCCACCAGCCACCAGCCCTCCCGGCTCCCAGGCACCCACCCGTCTTGCCCTCTCCCATCGGATTAGAAATCCCAGAGGAGAAAAAAGTTTCCACACCCACCAGCCATCAGCCCATGGAAAAAATGTGCAGAATTCAACCTACCAGAGTCACGAGCTAGAAGCACAGGCTGGGCTCAGAAGGCACCATTTCAGGAGGGGACTTTTGTCTTGGGAGAATAGTTTGTTGAGTGGGAAAGGAAGATGCAACTCAAGCAGGGAGGGACAGCAGGGAAAAAATGGAATAAGGATGGGTAAGATGTGATGGGGAGGGATGACTCTGTGGGGGTGAGGGTGGCTGGGCCAGACTGGAGGGTGGCCAAGGACCAGGCCACGGAGGGCCCGGCAGGGCCTGATGGGCAGTGGAGAGCCAGCACTGGTGTGGAGCTAGGGAGCAGCACAGTCAGGTTTGCATCTGAAGGTGTTCCCTCTGGCTCCTGTGGAGGAGTAGTGATGGGCAGAGCCCAGAGCCCAGGAACTGGTGATGTGCATGTTGCAAGAGTCTGGGCCAAACAGAATGAGCTCAGGATGAAGGCGACAGCAGAGGGGAAAGAATGAAGTCAGGGGATGGCGTCGATTGGCCTTGGTCAACCAACAGGACTGCGGGTGGGGGGACGGTAGGGAGGAGTCTCAGAAGATGCCAGTGTCCCTGCCTGGATGCTTCCCAGAAAGGGGGACCCTGGGGAGGAACAAGATGGGGAAAGCAGATAGCTCAGCCTCAGACTTGGGTGTGGGGGCTTGTGGGTCCCAAGTGAACAAGTCTAATAGTCCTGGACACCTGGATCTAGAGCCTGGTGAGAGCCAGGCCAGTGACCTGTGAAGAGTGTGTTTGCTATCAATCCACAGAAGCAGGGAGCTGGCCTGGGAGGAGGATCTGGAGAAGAGAGGGGGTCTTGGAAGTGGCCTCGGGATCTCCTGCAGGAGAGGAAGGACCTGGAAGAGACAGGGAAGGCTGGCAATGGTGGGCTCAGTGGGGAGGGGACCACATGACAGTGAGAAGGAGCAGCTGTACTGCTGACAAGAGCTGCGGCAGCCTCCTCCTGTCCTTCTGTCCATGGAGGACAGAAGGACAGGAGAGAGCTCCAGAGAGAGTGGGCCAAGGGGTGTGAGGAGGGGAAGTATAGACAAGGCTTTGAATAAACTCGACAGAGATGGGTGGGGAGGGCTGGTAAGACAGTTCCTGTGTCCCTTAGGGGACCTTTAAAATTTTTACAATAAGATAGAGTGGCATATGGCAATATGCTGGGGGCTGGAGGAAGTGGCTGGGTGAGGCCTCTGTGTCCAGAGGACATCTGGCCCGCACTGGACAGTTTCTGAATAAGGGAATGATCGGGTGCAGATGGAGGAGCAGGCCCTCTTCATCTGCACCGATGGGGACACAGGGAGAGGAATAGCAACTGGCTGTGGGGATTCTGCAGACAGGGAGGCAAGACTTCTTGTGTAATGGAGGAAAGAGAGGGGAGCAGAAGGAGGTCCCCCCAAGCCCCTGCTCCAGGCGACACTGCAACTGGGCACCTGTCCTCCCTCCCCCGGCATCAGCCAGGGAGCTCTATGGGTAGAGGGGTATAGCAGGAGCAGGTGGGGCAGGGAAGAGCCTCAGCGGGCAGGCAGGGGTGCTGGGCTCCTGGGCTCCAGCCCAGCCCTGCCTTGGACTCAACATGAGACTGGGAACCGAGCCCTATGCCCTCTCAGAGCCCCCACCTCCCCACCTGGAGAATGGGCCCCAGCCTCCGTGTGCGGCGGAGGCATCATCATGCCATTCCACAAGTCCTGCATTTCAGGCAAAATTGAGAAAAGTCAACACTGTAGATTCCAGGAACCTACAATTCTATAACAATTTCTGTGTTGCTGCCAGGGATGGGTCCAGCTGCATCTCTCCCCTTGAAAGGGCTCTGTCTGCCTGTCCCCGCAGCCAGCTCACCTCCCCTCCCTTCGCCCCACCAACTCTGGGCACGGCCAGCCTCGAACACGTCCCAAGTGAGCACTTGGCAGGCGGTGGCCATGATTCATGCCCCTCCAGCAGGCTTCGTGGCTCACCCGCCAGCCAGAGTACGCAGGACATTCTTGGCCTCGCCGACCGCTCAGAATTAGAAGGGCGGTGGTGGAGGGGAGGATTGGGGGAGGCAGACTGTGCTCTCTGTCCCAGCAAGGCAGGGGGCGTCCAGGCACGAGCATGTCTGAAGTGGCCGCCAAGCTGGCCAGGGAGGAAACATTGCCCATAAACTGAGGCCTCGTCTGGGACCCAGACAGCAGGACTGAGGTGGGGCCATTGGGGGAAGGCTGCCACCTGCTCCATGTCCAGGGATGAAGAAGGGCCAGGAGTCCAGGGCAAGCGAGGCCTCTGACCCCATTTCCCTCTGTCAACCTCTTCCCTCCCATGTGCCTACTCCTCCATGGGGGGTGGGGGGCATGAAAAGCTTGACTTCTCTCTCCATGCCCACCCAGGTCCCCATATCCCCTGCCAGGCCCACCATCCCAGGCCAGACTATACCTTCTGCCAGAGACCAGAACCCTCAGGGCAAGGCCTGTCTCTTCATCCAAGTGACACGAGAGGATGGGACACTCACAGTGGGCAACCCAGGAAAGAGAGACGATGGAGGGGTTGGGTCCCCATCCACCATGAGGGATTTTGCGTTTCAAGGACAGGTCTGAGGAGTTCCCTGGCTTGGGGCAGCCTGGGCTCCCCCATCCATGCCTAGTGAGGGGAAGCTTCCTGAGGAGGTGACTTTGAAATAAGGTCTCTGGGCAGTAGGAGCCAGGTTTGCACAGGGAAGAGGCAGCAGCTTAGCCGCCTCTGGGGAACAGCTCTCCCTCTCCCTCCGGACTATAGTGAACCCTTGTGCAGATGACTTGCCCACCTTCTCCACAGTCATCGCCCCAGACCTGGGTCTCTGAAGCTCAGTGGGGACAGAGAAAGGAGTGCAAGCTTGTGTCAGACTCATCTGAGTTTAGACCCTGGATCCATCCTCATGCTACCCAGTAACACTTACACCAGAGGTCTTTGTTGGAGAACAGGTCAATGAGACAGATTTGTGAAGGCTCCTGGCAAATACACAGTTGGCACAAACCCTGTCATGTGCTTTTTGCCTTCAGCTGGCCTCAGGTAACTCCAGATGGCCACAGGGCCAAGGCACAGGAAACTATTTGTCCCTGTTCAGCTGACCTTGACCCTATGCAGCATCAGGTCTTCAGGAAGTGGCTGAGACAAAGCAGTGTGGAGGGGAGGGGGATTGTCTGCTGGCCTTGCTTAGTGGCCTGCTGAGGAAGTGACAGGTTCCTGAGCAGGAACTAAACTCCCTACTCCATCAGGGCTTCCTTGTGGGCATTGCCCTCCCCAGGGAGAATTAAGGACCCATTACCATTACCAGCCCAAGAGGGATGAAGGTGGGGGTAACTACTCTAGCTCTCCTCCATCTTCTGTCTTTCCAAACTAGGGAACAAAGGAGTGGGTTTAAATCCTGGCATTGTCAACTACCAGCTAAAAAGACACTGGGTAAGGTACTGAATCTCTCCAAGCCTCAGTTTTCTTATCTGTATATTGGGATTAATGAAACCCAGGGCCATTGGAGAATGACCTGGGCTGAGGCACAGTGGAACATGGGCATGGTGGTCATGGACACAATTACCTTCCCATCTCCAGGCCCCTGTGAGAAGCCCAGAGACCCCAGCTCAGAGAGGGCCATCCAAACCAGAGGCCCCTGAGTTCCTGACCCAGAGCCCCTGCAGGAGAGAGGCAGGGGTCCTCACCCCTGAGTACTACTGAGTGGGGCATGAAGAGAGGGACAAAAGTCCAGCTAGGCCCTATGTGCTTCCTTGGTAATTCCTAATCCCAGCACTGAGACCTCTCCCCACCGGGGCACCCAGCCAAGGCCCTCTGTGCCTGGGCCAGATCTGCAGGACAGCTCGGCTGGGCCAGAGCTCGCTCCCTGTTCAGTCCTTAAAAGTCCACCGGCCAGAGCTCCTCTCCCAGCTGCAAAGGGGGCTGCATTCCCAGCATGCCACGGAGGGGGAACGGCTGGAGGTCTCCCCAGAAAACACTTGGCTCCTGGCCAGATCCTGGGAAAAGGCCACAGCACCAGGACCTGGAGCAGCGGGGCAGGAGCTGCTCTGCTGAGTGTCTGACCAGCCAAAAGCCCTGGGGAGGATTCAGCTAGGGTAGGGAAGGGAACTCTGTAAGGGGGTTGTCAGTGAAAAGGGACAGCAGGGGAAGGATCAAAGGGGCTCAGTTGTGAGGGAGGAGAGCCAGAGCTGCAGACCCAGGCCCATCCTCTCTCCCTGGTCACACTTCCTCTGCCACTCAGGTCTCATGGTATCACTGCCCTAGGCCATGACCTCCAACCTCTGCCTGCCTGGACCTGACCACCTGCCTCATTTCTTTCCCTCCAGGATCTTGGTTAATACCAGGATATTTCCTCAAAGGCCTAGGTGAGCAAGGTGCAGGCTCTAGGCCCTGTTTGGGATCTCATGCCATGGGGCAAGGACACAGAACCCCTCCCTGGAGTCACAGGGAGCTACTGGGTCAGCTGGGTCAGCTCCAGGTATGAACTGGCCCTGTGAGGTCAGTAGTCAGCTCTCTTCAGCAGCTCAAGGAAGCCTTCCTGGAGGAGGAAGCATAACCCTGAATTGCGGCTTGAAGGAGAAGGGGGCCAGGCAAAGAGGCCTGGCTAAGGCGGGGGATGTCCATGCGCAGCTGTGCAGCAGGTGTGGCAGGGAGGAGAGCAAGGCCAGGCTGTAGGGGAGCCCAGCATACAGGTGTAGATGGGCAGTGCCAGCCATAACCTGGTGATTGTCCCAAGGGAGCAGGATTTCACCTCAGATGTAACGTGGACTAGAAAGAGGTGCGTGGGTGGGAGGACTGCCAGGAAGAGGGTCTGGGGATTGACATTCTCCCTGAAGAGCAGCACAGGAAAAAGGGGGACCCTGGGAACTTCTCTGCCCCCTTGGGCTGAAGAAACATTTGAACTCTGCCACCCACCTTCCCAACACACACACACTTCATCCACTAAGGATGTCCTGTAGGAGGGGGCTGACAGTTCATGTGGCCATCCTCGAGCTCTCTCCAAGAGCAAGGATGAGTCCAGCTCCCAGGCTCAAGTCCCATAAACCCAGAAGGGCTATGGGTCACAGGGCCTGTCGCAGCTAGACACGTTCTTCCCCACCACCCCCTCACCACCCACCACCAGGGAATGCAAGTTGCCCTGGAAATATTGTTTAGGTACAAACACTTCTTTAGGATACATCCTGGGGGAACATGGGGAGGAGTGCACCGGCTTGAGAGAGGCCAGAGCGTGGGGGGCATGGGAGACCCTCCTGGTCACCAAGTGGCCCTAGTCTCTGGGGAAGGTCTAGCCAGGGCTGAAGCTGGCTTTCTCATGGCCCAAAGGGACAACAAGGGGTGGGAGGAAGAGTGACAGCCAAGAATAGCTCTGGATCAGGGCCCTAAGGCCTGAACTCTACCCTGGTCCATTGGCTCTGGACCTTGGTTTCCAAATCTGGAAAATGGGTGGGTTGTTACACAGCTCCATTGCCCTGTTTTTCAGCTTGCATACTCTCTGCTGCTATCAAGGCCTCCCTGGGACAAGGGGGTCTTCCTAGCCCCTCAGCGAAGCTCCTCTTACCACTCACTTCTGTGGGTACATGGGATGCTACTGGAGGGCCAGTACTTAGGAAGTACCCTGGAAGGGCAGGGCAGGGAGGAATTGGGGCATTTTTAGAGCTGTGACAGCCCCATGAGTCAGTGAGGCAGATGGAAGCCATTAGGAGCTGGCAGGAGGCACCATAGGGCGGAGACAGGAACCCAGTGTGGGGAGCTCAGAGCTCAGATCCCCGTATCAGGTGGCTTCCTCCAAGCCCATGGAGCAGTCTGGAGCTGGTATGCATATTTGAGACACCAAGCCAGGTGGCACAAATAGGCTCAGGTGCCGAGGGACCCAGGACGCTAGGGTGGGGCCCCCAGGTTACAAGACAGTGAAAGGACCTAGGACAGGGGCCCTCCTGCTCTTAGACCATGACCATGACCTCCTGCTGCTGCCCAGAGAAGGGCAAGTTCCTGGAGACTCTCTCCGCCCCTTTGCTACTTCCTGGAAGGTCCTGGGACCTACCTGCTGATAATACAAACCTTGCCCAGCAGTCCACACGTATGCTCCCCCTATAGGAGGTGGCCTGTGTCCCTCAGCAGGTATCTTATCTCTAGGGAGAGGCAGGCAAAGACAAGTCATTTTTTAAAGAACTTAGTTTTAAAACATTTATCAAGCACCATCACAGGCCAGGCCCTTGCTGGGTGCTGAGGACTCTAAGAAAAGTCAAAGGAATATCTGCCCTCCAGGGGTGCCCAGTCAGGCAGGGGAGACTGGCTGTTGTGTTCCGCAATTAAGAATCAGGACCTGAGGTGTTTCAGAAGCTGCCAGAGCCAGAGCCAGTATGGCAGTGTGCTGGACCGGGAGGTGGTGAGAGGGAGGTAGGAGGAGGAAGGCAGCGGGGAGAACCCCGAGGGAGCCCAAGAGGCAGGGGTGCTCTGCTGCACTGTTCAGCTGGGCAGAAAGACCAGCAGGGAGTGTGAGGAGGGAGATAAGAAGGACAGGGCAGAGAGGTAAGGACCAGGGAGGAAGAGGAGGTGATGGCACATGAGTCCTAAGGGAAGTGTGACTGGGACATTCACACAGCCTCTCCCAGGGCTCAGGGCTTTCCTGGTGCAGCTGGAGCCATATCAACCCCCAGCAGACCCTCCCCAAAGACCCCCTGTGACTCTTACCTATAGAGGCCAGTGGGGGGGGGGTGTGTGCCTCAAATCACTGCAGCACCCAAATGGGAACACGACTGTGAAGCGCCAAACCCAGCCTCTTCCCAAAGCCTTTCATGGCTCCAGTCCTCCCCCAGCCACCTACCCCACCCAAATGGTATTGAGCAAACACCTGCTGATGGCCACTCTGCCAGGCTCTGTGATGTCAGCTAAGGAGGGACACAGAACCTGTATCCTAGATGCTACAGTTGACATCCAGAAGGAGGGGTCATCCACCTGGGATTTGGGAGTGAGCATGCTGACATAAAGAAGGGCTCTGGGGGTGAGTGTGGTACAAGTGGCAGGAGTTTGTCCGGCCCCACTCTCACGGATGTGGAGATCCAGAAGTCTGCAGTGTCTTCACAGAGGGTACAAGGCAGGCCCAATAAGAGGACAGGATGGAGGGAGGTTATAAAAAGGTTTTAAGCAGGGAGCGTTTATGTCATAGATAGATAACTCTGGTGGTCTGTGATCAGGCCAGGATAAAGCCTAAAATAAGAGGCAGTGGGTAAGGAAGAGGGCACAGGTGCAAGAGTGGCTTAGGTGGTAAAATCTATAGGATTTGATTACAAGGTATAGGGAGGTCGGGGGGAAGGGAGGCATCTGGGGAGACAGCTGTGCTCCTGCAGGGAAAAGGGAGGATGGAGGTTCTGCAGGTGGAGATGGAGACAGTGTAGGAGGAGCTGGCCCAGGACAGTCACTGAGTTTCCCTTGAACTTGACTTTGCAACATCTGGGACAGATCATCGGAGAAGGCCAACAAGGGTTGTCAGCACAGAGCAGGCAACTGAAACCTTTAATAAGGCTTAAACACAAGGCCAAAGAGCTCACAATTTTCTCATGGATAAGATGGGGAGCCATTGGAAGCTTTATGCAGGGAAGTGACACAGTCAGATTTAGAAGAATTATTTGGGCAGCAAGGAGGAGGTTGGCTCAGGCAGAGAGATACCCTGGAGGCAGGGAGATCTAGGATGAGGAATTGAAATGTCCCCCTAGAGGCCAGGACCCCAGCAGTGGCCACAGCAGGAGAAGGAATCATAGGGCAGGCCCCAGATAGTGACTGATTCAGGCTAAGTGTCACAGGTGGATCTCACTTTATGCAAGTGGGGTCTTAATAAGTTTGGTCATAAATAATGTTTATGTTGATGCTTTATGCCAAATCTTGTTTTAAATGATTCAATCCAAAAATGAAACTTAAAAAAAAATTCCCTTTATAGTAGTTTCAAGAAGAATAAAATACTTAGGGGAAAAAAATGTTTTTAAAGCACAAGACATATGCATTGAAACCTACAAAGTATCATTGAAAGAAATTAAAGATCTAGGCTCGGCACCTGTGGCTCAAGCAGCTAAGGCGCCAGCCATATACACCTGAGCTGGTGGGTTTGAATCCAGCCCAGGGCCCGCCAAACAACAATGACGGCTACAACCAAAAAATAGCCGGGCGTTGTGGCGGGTGCCTGTAGTCCCAGCAACTTGGGAGGCTGAGGCAAGAGAATCGCTTAAGCCTAGGAGATGGAGGTTGCTGTGAGCTATGATGCCATAGCACTCTACCCAGGGTGACAGCTTGAGGCTCTGTCTCAAAAAAAAAAAGAAAGAAATTAAAGATCTAATTAAATAGAAAGACATCCTATGTTCATGAATTGGAAGGCTTAATATTGTTACGATGACAATTCTACCCAAAGCTGATGACAGTACCACCAAAAACAAATTCAACACAATCTCTATCAAAATCCAAATAGTGTACTTTGCAGAAATGGAAAAACCCATCTTAAAAATCAAATGGAATTTCGAGAAATATAGTGTGTAAACTATATATGCAAATAAATAAATATCTATTTAGAGCAAAAAAATAAATAAATAAATAAATAAAATGGAATTTCGAGGAACCCCCAAAAGCCAAAATGATCTTCAAAAAGAACAAAGTCAGATGATCCACTCATCTTAATTTAAAACTTACTAGAAAGCTATAGTAATTAAGACAGTACGTTTCTGGCATAAGGATAGCCATATAGAGTGATAGAAAAGAATTGAGAAATAAACCATTGTGTTTATGATCAACTGATTTTTGACAACAGTGCCAACACCATTCAATGGAGAAAAAATAATCTTTTCAACAGATGGTGCTGGGACAACCGGATATCCACATGCAAAAGAATAAAGTTGGACCCCTACCCCATACCATATACAAAAATTAATTCAAAATAGATTGAAGGTGTAAATGTAAGAGCTAAAACTATAAAACTCTTATAAGAAAACATAGTGGTAAATCTTCATGACCTTGGGTTTGGCAATGGTTTCTTAAATATGATGCCAAAGCACAAGTAACAAAGGAAAAAAATAGATAAATTGGACCACATCGAAATTAAAAACATTTGCACTTCAAGGGACACTATAAAGAAAATGAAAAGACAACCCAGAGAAAGAGAAACAATATTTGCAAATCGAATCTTAAATGACTTAAGAGACAGTGTTGTGTAAAAGACTCTTGGAAACTTCTTCAAGGTGGGGATGGAGGGGAAAGACCCTACCCCAGTGAGCAGAGTGCAAGCATCCATCCTGCCATGCCCTCCATGGAATGGTTTGCCAAGGAGGCTCTACCTATATAGGAAATTAGGGAAATGAGAATCAGGAAGGGTGGAAGGAGGGAGGGACCCTTGCTCCCAGGGCAGCCACAGTTCCCTGGGAACTTGCTCATGAATTCCCTGAATTCCCCCATAGTAATTTTAGAACAAGTCCTCGAAACCCAAGGTTGCCAAAGGGCGGCCCGGCGCCAGTGTGGACAGCTCTCAGAAAGGGGACAGCACCAGGGAAAGGCTGTCTGGCCTGACCTAGTGTCCCAGCCAGGCCCCATTCGTCCATGGGAAGGTCACGAGAGGCACGAGCCAGGGCCAAGCCCCGTGCAGGGCGCGGGCCCAGGCAACAGGCCAGAAGGTCCTGGGGCCTGAGGCCTCAGTTCCCACTGACATCAGTGCAAGGTGTCAGGGGGCCTGAATCATCAGGGCTGAGGCCAGCCCCCCTCCTGGGGAAAAAACATAGCAGAGGCATGAGACAGCCGAGCCAGGCAGGTGGCCCCAGGCTGGGCTGGACCTGGTGACTGTTTTATAGAATTAGCGAATGGGACCCGCCATGGGGGGGCCGTGGGAGCTGCATGTCATCGTTCTGGATTCCAAGGCTGTGCTCCCCCCTTTCTGATTCACAAAATTAATTCCAATGGCCAGAGAGAGGAGGCTGTCAGCAAGGCCAAGGGTCATAAACATGGAGAATATTAACAGCCCCAGCCAGGCTGCCGGGGGCTGGGGGCCTTCCAGAGGGACTGATTTATTTAGTCTCCTCGTTAATGATGTGGATAGAGGAGCGTTTGCCTGAGCCTGGGGCGGGTGTCGACCTACGTCAGGCAGGGCTTGCCCCAGCTGAGGATGGGCCACAGGGGGCCTTCTGGGGCCATGTCTCCCCCAGAGAGGCGTCCTCCTTGCACTACCACGGTGCACCTGACCCTGCATCACAGTCAGGTCAGCTGAGAGTGGTGGAACATGTGAGCTAGGCACCTGGGATGTATATAAACATAGAGCTCCTTCCAAAACTGGGGGGTCAGGGAACAACCCTGACATGTACATAAGGACACACACACACAGACATACACCCCTTCCACATCTCTGACGACAAGACTAGCCTCTCTCCAGCCAGGTGGGCCTCCACCTGGGCCTGTGGGACCAAGTTGGGGTCCAAAGTGCCCAGCCACACCAGACTGGCATATGAGGGAGTGTGCCAAGTGCTCCAGAGGTGTGCACTGACCAGGAAAGGATGGGCTCCTTCCCAAATAGGGACCCCAGTCTTCCCAGCCCTTTCCCCAACTTCAATCTACGAGTCAATCTTATCATCACTCCCAAACCTAGGGATATTTAAAAGTGGGAGGTTGGGAAGAATCCATGCACACATGCATTCACACACAAACACATAAACACATATGCATGTCTTTCTGTGTCTGACACCTGCTGCCTCACATACTTAACAGGGGCCTCACACTGGGCATGGCCTCTCCCAATAACGGGAATAGAAATCAGGGCAACTGGCATGCTCTGGCCCTTACCAAGTCTCCAGGTCCTGAGAACATCATTGCAAACTGCCCTCAGAGCCCCAAAGTCAGGGGTTACAGGCAAAGGAGTCTGTGAAGAGAGACAGCTGGTGAAGACTTGAGAAGCTCCAGCTCGGAGGAGTGCCCGGGGCCCACGCAGACAGGCTGGGCCCCCACACCCCCGCCGCCTGGGAAGCCCTCTGCTCCCAGCTGCACGGCTCCTGGCTGCCAGTGCTGGGGCAGACACAGACGGACTGGGCCTGGCAGCAGCCGAGGCTGGGAGCCTGCCGAGTCCGGAGCTGGAATGAAGGAGAAACCTGTCCAGCTATGAGATCAAGGCGATGGCACCAGTGTCCCCCCCAGGGAGCCGAGCTCCGCATCCCAGGACATTCCAAACTCTGAACAAAACATGAGGTGGGAGGCTGGCCAGGCTGGGCCAATGCCAAGTGCCCCCCCACTCCCAGCAGCCTCCTGTGGGGGCTGTCCCAGCCCAGCAGTGGGACAGGCTGGGAATGTAGCATGTGCTGCTGGGAATGCTGCCCGCACAAGTCGCCTGGGGACGCTGCATCCAGACACCTGCCACGTTCCCTCGGCAGGGTGCCACATGTGGTCATCTGCTCAAGCATGGCACAGTGCAGGGTGCTGTGGGCAAGTAATTCTGCACATCCACCTGCACGGTGCTGTTCAGCTTAGCAAATACCTTCAAAGCTACAATTACATTTAATAATCCCTGGAGGAAGCCAGGTCTGGATGGCATTCCCATTTTATAAGAAACAGAGGCCCGGAGTGGAATTTGCTTGAGGCCACACAGTTACTGCATGCTGATGGAGGATTCCCACCCAGGACTGCTCTCCGCCATTCCTGAGTTCTTCCAACCACACTTCACACTAGCAGCAGTCACCAAGGTCATGGGCTCAGCCCCTGAACAAACCTGATCCCACACTGGTGCCTCTCAAATCAGAAAGTTCAATGCCTTCACTCTATAAATGGGTAAATGGGCACAGAGACAAGGGCGTGCCCGAGGTCACAGGACATCAGAGCTGAAAGTGGGTTTCAACATCAGACCTCTGGTTATGCTGAAAAGCAGCCAGTGTCCACAGCTCAGAGTCCAGGGGAAAAGGAAGAGTCATGGTGGCTTCCTGGAGGAGATGTTCTCCCCACCAGCAAGTCCCCGAGGAAGCCCACTCAGGTGACCCTGGGTAGAGACAGCATTAAGTTGACAAAGGAAAATTGCAAAGAACCAGAGGCTACTGGAGTGGGCCACAATGGCCAGTGTGACCTCAGAACTGTCCCTTTCTCTCCCTGGGACTCGGAGATCTCACCAATACAACAGGGGCTAGCTGAACTGGGACATGAGGTGTAAGGAGAAGCCGGGAAAAGACTAGAAACATAAACAGCAGGAACTGGAGAAGCAACAAGTGGATGGGGTGAGCAGGCGTGGGCCAGGATACAGTCTCAGCAGCTTGGACTGCATTCCATAAATGATAGGAGACTGAGGGGATTAAGTAGGTCATGGTCAGACTGACCATCACGTGGGAGACAGTGGCCCAGGAGTCATCTTTGTGGTCCAGGCAGGCGATGGTAGAGCTGGTAGGCTGGAGCCAGAGCTGGTGGCCGTGAGGTTGCAGCAGAAGCTGAGAAATCTCAGGGTGGGAGGCAGAGGCAGAGTCTCCCCACACTGTCCATCCCAGACTATTGGCCCCTCAGGGGCAATAAAGAGTCTCTGGTTCCCAGGGCAAGCATCAGCAAGGGGGGTGCACTTGATGACTGTGTGCTGACCCTGAGTGTGCCTAGTGATCGCAGCCCTCGGCACAAAAGGCCCACCCTCCAGCTGGACCAGGTCATGCTGACCAAGGGCACAACTGACAGGCAGCCTCTTCCAGGGAGCAGTGTTGTCTGGCTCCCAGAAATGGTTTCCAGAAACCAATGGTTCAAACATCATCATTGCAGTGGGGACAAAGCATGCACAAAGACAGAAATTCAAGAAGGAATTTGTCCATCCTGACCCGAGGAGGCTCACTGAGCGCTTGCTATGTGCCAGGCTCTAGGCCAGGTAGGGGGCCACAGAGGTGAGGAAGACAGGGCCTGAGACTCCACAGATCTGTGAGCCCTGAAGATCCAAGGGGACTGGGCTGTGGGTGCCAGCACAGGGAAGGACCCAGGCGATCTAGGCCTCTGTCAGTGGAGAGTGAAGAGGAAGAGGTTAGAAGCTACAAGGGACTGCAGGGACAGCTCGGGAGCAAGGGCTCTGCAAGGCAGTGGGAGACCCCCCTCCCATCTAGGACTGAGGACCTCAGCGCCCATCTCCCATTAAGCTACATTTTGGTGGAGATGGAGACACAGAAGCAAAACCATAAGCCATTTTCACCTTTTAAAAACCACAGACATCCGCTAGGCGCTGGAGCCAAATTTCTGGGAGAGACAGAGGCCCTGTGGGCTCTTCCCCTGACGTCAATCGGGGTTTCTCTTTTGTGTCTGTGGCTTTGACAGGAGGAGGCCAGATCAAGGGCCTGAGCTGAGAGAAGGACGCGAGGCCAAGCACCACTCTGGTTCTTCTGACCTTCCCGTCCATGCGTGAAGCCTACATCAGGGTGGCTTGGGGGCCCTGCTAATGAGCAGGGCAGGTGTCTGCTGTTGAGGGTATCTGGAGTCCACTGCACAGTCATGACCCCATACCCAGCCCATGCCTGAGCCCTAACATGAAAGGCACACCCCATGCGGTCCAATAAGGTCCATGTGAGGGAAGTCCTTTGAATACAGAGGTGGCACCATCAGCCACTAAGGACCAAAAGATGCCTGTCTGGCTAAAACTCTCACCTCAGGGCTCCTGTGAAGGTTCATCCTGCCTGCCTCTCCTCCCTACTCCTGCTGGTTCAACCACTGCTCTCCAGGCCAGAGCACCTGCAATGGCCCCCACTCAGTCCCAGCTTCCCACCCTGCCAGGCCAGAGTTATGGAGTGCAGCCCAGCTGTCGAACACAAAGTTTTTCAGGTAGGGAAACTGAGGCCAGAGTGGGAAGAGGTGGTGTCTTGTACGTCCTGTGTCCCTTGGCCTGGCACAGGCATCAGGGCACATCTTACTGGAGAGAGAACTTGATTGAAGTTGCTTCTCCATCCTCCAAGCCCAGTCCTGTCCTATTTCTGCCTCTAGGCTGCTTTCAAAGCCTCCTGAGTCAGGGACCAGTTGTTTGCGGGGGCTGGGCACAGGGGGCAGAGACACAGAGGGGAGGGAACAGGGATCACCTTCCACACATGCCTGCCTCCATACACTCCACACAGGGATCTGTCCTAACACATGTGGAGGCCATAGTATGACACTAGGTCAAGCCTTGACCCCAAACCCAGAGTGACCCCAATACCCATGACAGAACCTCAGCACCAGCCTTGGCCCCTGACCTAGACTAACCCAGTCTCAACTCCAGGCCAAAAGCTAACTAACCTCCAGCCTGAACTGAACCCATGGTCCAAACCCAGTGTAAACTGATCATCTGCCATAGACCAAACCCCAGCCATGGCCCCAGCCTGAGCACTAAGCTGACCCCGCCTTAGACTAAGCCCTGACCCCTTCCCCAACTAAACTTTGACCCACCCCAATCCAGACTGAGCACTGACTCTGACTCAACCTAGCCCTTACCCAACCTAGACTGAGTCCTAAGCCCAACACCAAGCTGAATCCCAACTCTACACCTAGCCTAAGCACTAGCCCAGAAGTACAATCTGATCCCTGAGCCTGGCTCAGCCTGAGCTCTGGCCCTCATCCTAATCCCAGACTAAGCCCTGATCCTGCCCTGACCCCACACAGCCTGATCCCAAAGCTGAGCCTTGGCTCAGCACAAGCAGCCCAGGAAGACTCTGAAGACAGCAGGACACGAGCTCCAGCCTCTTTGCTGCCAGGCAGGACAGCAGGGTCCTTAGAACACAGGGGCCGCCCAGGCACTGGAGAGGGAGAGAAAATACAAGGCCACAGCACATTGTGTCACCCTGACCAACACCATCCCTCTGCCTCAGGTTTATCTAACTGGGGGGCTACAGGCTGTTACAGCCTGCCTATCCTGTGTGGATGAAGGACCCCTATACCATCCTGTACACAGACAGAGCCTTCAGGGAAGGGAGATTGACTCAGAGAAGTCCTGCCCCAAATAAGACTATGGAAGGCCTGGCATAGAGCCAGCACCCCATGAGGAGCAGACTATGCTCAGAGGCACCTGGACAAGTACAGCCTGCTATGGCCATGTGTGGGGCTAGGAGGCTTAGCAGTGCAAGAGCCCCCCATCTCTGGGCCTCCCCTAATAGCAGCAGATGCAGTACCAGGGAGAATGTGGTCCCTGTCCTCAGGGATGGCTGAGTCTCAGCATAAGGGGCTATTCCTTCCTACCCCAGGTGCCCTCTGGTCTCTGGATGTGGGGCCAGGGCCCCATGAAGGCCTCCTGAGCCCCCCTCCTGCGTGGCCCAGGCCCCTGGCCCGCCTCACTGTGAGAACGTGCGCTTGCAGTCGCCGGGAAGAGATCAGCACGAAGGAATGTGCTGTCCAGGGGCCAGCGGGCGGGATGGGCCGCCGGAGAAGGAGTGAGCAAGGCGAGCTCAGGGAAGATGGGCTGGGAAGGAAAACAGAGATGTGCCGCGGCACCAGGCCAGACAGCCCCGGCCCGGTCATTGTTCCCAGCCCCACAGGTCAGGTGCACTGGGCCCAAGGCCCAGCCCCAGCCCCAGCCTCTGCACAGCGTGGCCCCAGACTTCCCCAGGCCAGCCTGCCTCCCTCCCGTCCTAGACCTGAACCTCTGGGGACCTGCCCAACTTGGGAAGAAGACAAAGCTTGTCCTCTGTGGCCCTGAGCGGCCGAGGGGGCTCTATCTGCCTCTTGGCAAACTCTCCCCTCTCAGCTCCGAGGCCTAGGTCCTTCACAAGCCTTTTTCTGTCCAGACCTCCCATGTGGGAGGAAGCTTCTGGTTTCAATGGCCTGATAAGCCAGTCCACTCACGGGTGCTAACAGCTGATAACTGCTTAGATCAGCTGCTGTCTAAGTGTGGCCCCAGATCAGTAGCATGAACATCACCTGGAAGCTTGTTCGCCCATCCTACTAAATCAGAAACTGCTAATATTTTCTATTTTTAGTAAGAGTTTCTGATTCAATAGGATAGTCCAACAAGCTTGCAGGTGATCAGAAGGAGACTGTCTCAAAAAAAAAGAAAGAAAGAAAGACACTATGGAGACAGGACCCAGCCACTTGTTTTTTTGTTTTTTTTTAATTAATTAATTTATTTTTTTTTTTTATTGTGGAGAAG
>CAUYPK010120997.1:0-10383 GCA_963574355.1 Loris lydekkerianus
GCAACAAAGTAAGACTCTTGCCCCCCCCCCCGCAAAAAAAAACAAAACTCAATCAGAAGTAGTGTAAAACAGTGCAAACCTCAATTAGCTGGGTGTTGTGGCAGGCAACTATAGTCTCAGCTACTCACTTGGGAGGCTGAGGCAGGATTCTTTGAACCCATGAGTTGAGGTTGCTGTGAGCTAGGCTGACACCATGGCACTCTAGTCTGGGCAATAGCATGAGACTCAAAAAAAAAGACTGCAAATCTCATGTAATCCTTTTACTCAGAGGTAATCACCTTTGAGTTTTTGTTTTTTGTTTTTTTTTTTTGAGACAGTTTCACTCTGTCACCTAGGCATCAGCCTAGCTGAAGCAATCCTCCTGCCTCCACTTCCCCTGTAGCTGGGACTATAGGTACCTGCTATAGTGCCTGGCTATTTTTTCTATTTTTAATAGAGACAGGGTCTCGTTCTTGCTCAGACTGGTCTCAAACTCCTGAGCTCAGTCTTTCTGCCTTGGTCTTTCAAAGTGTTAGGATTACGGGCATGAGCCACCTCACCCAGCTACGTCTGAGCATATTTATGTGTCCTTCCAGATTTTTTTCTATGCAAATAAACACATCCTGACTTTTTACATTCACAAAGTTATACCAGTTTACTTTATAACCTGTTTTTTACTTAGTTATATATCATAGATACATTTCCATGTCAATAAATATAGCCATACATAATTTTTTTTTTTTTTTTTTTTGTTTTTTTGCAGCTTTTGGCTGGGGCGGGGCTTGAATCCACCACCCCTGGTATATGGGGCTGGTGCCCTACTCCTTGAGCCACAGGCACCACCCACCATACATAATTTTTTAAGTATGGAGTCTTGCTCTTACTCAGGCTGGTCTCAAACTCCTGAACTCAAGTGATCTACCCACCATGACCTGCCATAGTGTTAGGACTACAGGTGGGTACTACCACGCCCAGCCATCTTAAAAAAATTTTTTTTAAATTTTATTCACAGAATTGTTTTTAATGGCTACAGAATTGTTTTTATTGTTGGATATTTGTTTCTTTTGTGTGTGTGAATGTATTTTTCCATCATGTGAATTGACCATAATTTACTTAAACATTTATCTATTTTTGGATACTTGATTAGTTTTTCTTCTTTTTGTTTTTGCTATGATAAATAACAATGCATTGAAAATCCTCAGGCATGTGGCTTTTCCCATATTTTGAATAATTTCCTGGAGTGGAAATATTGGGTCAAAGGGCAGGGACATTTTATGATTCTTGATTTATATCACGAAGATGCTTTCTCAAAGGCTGTTTGTGGCAATTCAGATACTCCTAGCAAAATGTTGGTATTAGTTTCCAATCCAAACCCTACTACTACTCAATGGTGGTGAATGGAGAAGAGGCTATTCTAAGAAGCTAGCAGCAAAGGTGGTGCACATATGAACTAAAGTGGACAGAAGAGAGAAGAGGGAACAGTGAACATGGGGAATGGAAAGAAAAAGAAACAACCATTTTGCCTGTACTTCCCCCCCCCCCCAAATTGGAAAATTCATGCTCCTTGTAAAAATCCAAACTTTTTCATTAATGTTTAAATGTCATTCTGGGTTGAGTGTAGTGGCTCACACCTGTAATCCTGGCCCTTTGGGAGGCCAAGATGGATAGATTGCCTGAGCTCAGGAGTTCGAGATCAACTGAGCAAAAAGAGTGAGAGTCTGTCTCTAAAAGTACCTGGGCATTGTGGAAGACGCCTGTAGTCCCAGCTACTCAGGAGGCTGAGGCAAGAGGATCTCTTGAGCCCAAGAGTTTGAGGTTGCTGTGAGCGATGTCAGCACTCTATCCAGGGTGACAAAGTGAGACTCTGCCTCAAAATAAATAAATTTCATGTTGAAAGTCCTCCTCTGGTAACAGCCTTGGCTAACAGTTTTTTGTTTGTTTGTAGAGACGGAGTCTCACTTTATCTCCCTCAGTAGAGTGCCATGGCGTCACACAGCTCACAGCAACCTCCAACTCCTGGGCTTAGGTGATTCTCTTGCCTCAGCCTCCCAAGTAGCTAGGACTACAGGCACCTGCCACGAGGCCTGGCTATTTTTTTGTTGCAGTTTGTCTGGGGCTGGGTTTGAACCCGCCACCCTCAGTATATGGGGCCAGCACCCTATCCACTGAGCCATAGGCACTGCCCAGTTTGTTTGTTTTTTGAGACAGAGCCTCAAGCTGTTGCCCTGGGTAGGCGTCATAGGTCACAGCAACCTCCAACCTCCAACTCGGGCTCAAACGATCCTCTTTTTTTTGAGACAGTCTCACTTTATCACCCTCGGTAGAGTGTTGTGGCATCACAGTTTACAGCAACCTTCAGCTCTTGGGCTTAGGCAATTCTCTTGCTTCAGCCTCTGGAGTAGCTGGGACCACCAGCGTCTGCCACAACACCCGGCTGTGGAATCTTAGCTGACAGGAACCTCAAACTGTTGGATTTAAGTGATTCTCTTGCCTCAGCCTCCCAAGTAGCTGGGATTACAGGTGCCCACCACAACGCCCAGCTGTTTTTAGAGACAGGATCTTACTCTTGCTCAGGTTGGTTTTAAACCCATGAGTTCAGGTAATCCACCCACTTCAGCCTCGAAAGTGCTGGGATTACAGGCATGAGCCTTTGTGCTGGGCTAGTTTTTCTATTTTTAGTAGAGACGGGGTCTCGCTTTTGCTCAGGCTGGTCTCAAATTTCTGAGCTCAAGCAATCCACCTGCCTCAGCCTCCCAGAGTGCTGGGATGACAGGCATGAGCCACTGTGCCCAGCCTCGGCTAACAGTTTAGATATATTCTTCCAGATAATTTAATACACAGATACTAATCTGTGTAACTTTTTCTTAAATAGCTTCATACTATTCACACCTTTGTGCAACATTCCCACTGTGAAATCTAGGACACTCTTGAATGAGTATATGAAGTGTGCAGATAATTTTGAGTTTAAATATCTAATGAGAATCAAATGAGAAACCATATTGCTCATTTCCTACGCCAGCCCTCTCTCAGAACCAGTTCCAGGATTGGAAGGCCCTGAGCTGCCTCTGCATCTCTTTTCCAGTGAGTGACATCTCCAGGGGACAGTCCCTTTTCGCTCCTTGGTGGGTCAGTGCCAGGCGGCCTTTGGACCTTCTCTGCGAGGTCACAAACCAAGGGAGAAGGCCAGTAGCTGCTCACAGCCCTCCGTGGGTCTCAGCTGGGCTCTCCTACCTCAACGCGCTGGAACAGAACCTTGGTGCCCCAGGGTTAACTATTGCTGCTTAATCTCACCACCCAGAAGAACTAAACCCATCGCCTCGGGGTTTAAACTCCTCTGTGCAGGTGCTGCCACCACTGCCTAAGCGATGGCCTGAGCCTGCCACTCCCAACACACAAGCTCTTCCCCGAGCCTACCGAATCTTAGGAGGTCCCACACCTGGTCCGGGGAGTAGCCCTCACGTGAGGCCTGCAAGCTCCGGGCTCCCGGGTTGACTCAGTCCCACAGCCTCTGCAGAACCCCTTGCTGCCCCCGTGACTCAGTTTCTCTATTTGCTCACGCGGGCCAACGGCAATGAGACACCTGACAGGAATGAGGACGGTGCCTCCGATTGCTTTCCCGCAGTGCGTGGCTCTAAGGCGGGGTCCCGAGACGAGAGTTTACGCAGCCTAGAGCACTCCTGGACGTGACCTAAACTGGCCTTGAGACTGAGTTCACGCTGTGTGTATCTCTGGGTACACGAGCAGGACCGCTGGGAAGACACCACCTGGGACCCGTCCGCCGCGTCTCCTTCGGGGTCCAAGCCATGGAGCGGCTGCTGGGAGACGCTCGAAGACCGCGTTGGTGCCGGACCAGTGCCCACTGCCCGCCGCCTGACGCAATTCGAGGCGCCCTTGCTGCATGCAGGCGCTGGGGAAACCTCCCCTGCAGTTGCATCACTTCTGTCAGGTTTGCTACGGAGGGGGAGCCGAACCAATCAAAGGGCGCGCTGGGATCGGGGCAGACTGCTCAGCCACCCACTCAGAGGGCGGCGCGATAAAGCGATGAGCAAAATCCAAAGATGATTGGCTAAAAGGGGATTTGCCCCGCCCCAATCACCGCATCTTCTGGCTGCGGTGGGCGGCGTCTACCTTCCAGGGGGTTTAAAGAGCGCCTCTGCAGCTGGGCTGTCAGCTGGAGCGACCAAGAGGTGCCAGGCCAGGTGTGAGCGTCCATCGGTACTTCCGTGCCCACGCCGGAGACCGGCCCCGGAGGCCGCCTGGGCCCATTCCTGAGCCCGGCACCATGAAGCAGGAATCCGCAGCCTCGAACACCTCGCCCACATCACCGTCCCCTCCGACCTCCGCTCCGCTACTCCCGGACGACAGCGATTCTCTATGGATTTTCGGGTACGGCTCCCTGGTGTGGAGGCCCGACTTCGCTTACAGCGACAGCCGAGTGGGCTTCGTGCGCGGTTATAGCCGCCGTTTCTGGCAGGGAGACACCTTCCATCGGGGCAGCGACAAGATGGTGAGCATCCGACTGGGCCAGGGGGAATAAGGGAAATGGTGACAGTACAGTGGGTGCCAGTGTCCTGGAATGTTCGAGGCTCTCAGGACTGATGGAGGGGAACGTGTAAACCCGTTTCTGGGGTTTGTAGCTTAAATGTGGTGTCCAGTGGGTCACTGTGATGGCTGGAATCCCTGAACCTGAACATTCCTGTGTTGGTTACCAATTTGGGCCACAGGCCTATATCTATCTTACTATTTCTCCTGCATCTATACATCCTTCTCCCACATCCCCCTGCATGAGTGGTACTCTAAGCATGTAGAGTGGGGCTCTCTGAGGCCTGGGCCAATGGGGTTTCCTTGCATTGATGGCAGAGCTGATTTCTAACTTGTCTTTTTCAAAATCTTCCTTTTCTAGCCTGGCCGTGTAGTGACTCTCCTTGAAGATCATAAGGTACGTGTCCAAGTCAAGAGGGGGACCCTGAGGCAAAATGTGGAAGGGTGTAGTCAAAGCTCAGAGACCCTTGTCTGGGAGCTAGATATGATGCCAGAACAGAAGCTGATCTAGCTTAGTGCTTCTCACAAGAATCACCTGTGGATCTCGTTAAAATGCAAATTTTAACTCAGGATTAGAGTGGGGCCTGAAATGCAGCATACTTAACAATGAGCTTACAGGTGATGCCACTGGTTCCTGAACCACATTTTGAATAGAAATCCTGTCATTCCCTGGGGCTAGACCACCTCATCAACCCTTAAGAAAGAGGGAGGGAAGCTGAGTGTAGTGGCTCATGCCTGTAATCCTAGCACTCTGGGAGGCTGAGGCGGACAGATTGCCTGAGCTCAGGAGTTCAAGACCAACCTGAGCAAAAGCAAGATCCTGTCTCTAAAAAATAGCTGGGCAATTGTGGAGGGCACCTATAGTCCCAGGGACTTGGGAGGTTGAGGTAAGAGAATCACTTGAGCCCAAGAGTTAGAGGTTGCTGTGAGCTATGACTCCATGGCACTCTACTGAGGGTGACCAAGTAAGACTCTGTTTCCCCCAACCCCCCCCCCCCAGAAAAAAAAAAAAGAGGAATAAAGGCTTGATGGCTCCTCAGCTGGCCACTCATTTCCTTTATAGGGGCTGGAGGTGCGGGTAGCACTTTAAGATGGGTAGGAGACTAGTAAGTAGCTATTTTCACTGACCCCAGATGTCCCTGTTTCCTCCTAGGGCTGCACTTGGGGAGTGGCATACCAAGTGCAAGGTGAGCAGGTGAGCGAGGCTCTGAAGTACCTGAATGTGCGGGAGGCAGTTCTCGGCGGCTACGATACCAAGGAAGTCACTTTCTATCCCCAAGATACCCCTGACCAGCCACTCAAGGCATTGGCCTATGTGGCCACCCCACAGAACCCTGGCTATCTGGGCCCTGCACCTGAGGAGGCCATTGCTACGCAAATCCTGGCCTGCCGAGGCTTCTCTGGCCACAATCTTGAGTACTTGCTGCGTCTGGCAGACTTCATGCAGCTCTGTGGGCCTCAGGCACAGGATGAGCACCTGGCAGCCATTGTCGACGCTGTGGGTACCATGCTGCCCTGCTTCTGCCCCACGAAGCAGGCTTTGGCACTGATCTGAGGGGCTAGGCCCCTGCAGGGAGTGCCCATGTGGACATTGGGGCCAGATACCCACTCCAGTGCCCAAGACTGACTGAAACAGCCCACTAAGAGGACATTGTGGCTGGCTGGAGCTTCTCTAAGCCTCTGCCTGTCTGCCAGCCTCCAGCTCTCTTTTTGACACTGACTTACTACTTGAAACTTTATTTATTGCACCATGTTGGTGTGGTGGGCAGGGTGGGAGCCTGCCCTGGACACAGGGGCCCTGCTGAGCAGTGGCCTCACCCTAGGCACCTGGAGCCTGACCAGATTCTCCCCTATGCTGCTAACCCCACCTCCACCTCTCCGGGGAGTCTCCAAGAGCATTGATCCTTTGCCCTCCAAGACCAACCATTCCATAGCCCTGGAAATAACACCTGCCAATGGCCCCAACATGCTGGATGAGGGGCAGCAGAGAGTGAGGAGAAGGGGCCCTACCAGTAGGGAGGCCACCATCAGCCCTGCTCCTCTACTAAGCCCCTAAGGCAGAGGTGTATCTGATGCTTGGACAAAACTGCTTACCCATTTGTTTTGCTTCCCTGTCCCTCTGTTTGCTGGTCTGTCAGGGCCACTCCTGTCTGTCTATTCCTGGAAAGCTCATCACTACAGAACCCAGTACCTTCCCAGTCTGTCCCATACTATTATCCATAAACCAGTCTATCTGTGCTGTGCTGAATGTGGTTGTTTCTTTAGATGAGTTGAGGTGAGCAAGGTGATGAAGCCCTGTAAGGCTCCTGAGGCGAAAGGGTTCCCTTTTCTTCTCCTGCCTTCTTTCCCAGGAGTGGGTAGCTGAGCAGGTAGGACTACCAGTTATATCAGTCCCGTGGGTACATGCCTGCTGAGTTACGCAGAATTTAGCTCATGCAGCACTACTAGATATCCGTGTGTAGTGTTCCTGCCACCAACTTGGGACCCTGTGTCTCACCCTCCCTAGTGCCCCTGAAGAGGCTGGTAGGCTTGGAGCTCAAACCAGCTTTTCCTCCAGCTTCAGGGTCAGCTGCTGCCTCTTCCTGACAGCTGAGGCAGATCCTGTGCTTCCTGATAAAGGAGTGTGTGGGTTAGAGTAGGATGATAACTTCTGAGGCAAGGCTGACACCAGGGACCTGCGGCCCAGAGGGCATGTGTCCCTTTTACTTTCAGGGTCCATGCGTCATTTGCCTCCTGATTCTGGTGTTGGCTGTGCCTTCTCTATTACCCTGACCTGCGAGGACTCTTGCTCATGCTAGAATGAGTTGCCAGGGTGTCTACACTGCTGGTTATTCACTCCTGCCTGTTCCTGGATGCTCCTATCCTGGCCCTTTGGGGCAGACCTCAGCTTCAGGGGCTTAGCCTGGCCTTGGACTAACAAGGGAGTGGCTATTTAGTGTCACTAGACTGCTGGAGCTGCAGAAAGGGGGCAGGAACAAGATGACAGGTTTTAGCAGCAGAAGAACTTGAGTCCAATCCAGCCCCTTCCCTTACTAGCTGAGTGACCATAAAAAAATTATTCAGCCTTCTGAGAGTCAGTTTACTCTCTGTGAGGGACAATAGGCATGGAATGATGCAGGGGGCAAGCCAGGCTGTGTGGTATGTGTTGCTGTTGCTTGTGACTGGTGCGTCTTGTGGCAGGTGCCCTGCTTATGGTCAGGATGTCCCTGTCAGGGTCAGCTCTGACCAAGTTGGGCAGCAATTTTGCCTGGGGAAGGTGCCCTTGACTGGGTTGTCTGCCCATATCTTATTGACCTCATATCTTGGCCATTGATGGAAAAAGCATGGAGTCTGGCCAGATTCTTCTAGGAGCCTGGTCAGGGCAATACAACAGGAGGCAATGGGTGGCAGGGAGCCCTGGGCAGCTGCCTCCTATATCAAGGCAGGGCCAGACAGCCAGGACAGACCCTTGCTCTATAAAGGCAGTACCCTTGCACACCTGGGGGGCTTACATTCTTCAAGCCATTAATTCAGCAAGTATATACTAACTTCCACTATGTGCCAGGCCTCATTCTATGCTCTGGAGACACCATAGTAAGAAATTTTCCTTTTTAAGGACCTTTGGAGTCTAGAAACTGAGGGTAACCAGTATAAAATGGGGGAATAGGGCCTAGAGTACCTAGAACAGCCTCCTACCTGAGTAGGGCAGTCAGGGGCTTTCTAGAGGAGGGAGCCTGAGAAGGGAAACAGAGTCAGGAACACCATGTGCCTGAGGGGAGGCAAGCTGGCACAGAGCGGCATGGGCCAAAGCACACAGGCTAGACAGGTGGCAGGACTCCATCACTAGGTCAGCCTAGTGAGCCATGCTGTGTGGGGTGGCATTCTTCCTGGGTCAGTGGGGTGCTCCAGTGAATTTTGAGCAGGGCAAAGATCTGCATAAGAGGGAACACTGGCTGCTCTGTCAGACTGGAGGAGGAAGGTCAAAGAGAGGTTGGGGAGAGGTGAAGGAGGCCAGTGGGAGTGGACTGGGAAAGGGCTAGAGAGCAGGGCAACAGGATTTGGCTGCTGGTTGGATGGGCACAGTGAGAGCAGGGTAGAAACCAAAGGCCCAGGGTTCCTAGAACAGTGGGGACCACTGAGTGGGCAATGACATCCATGTGGATGTTCTCAATAGTGTATATGTTGATACGGTTCTCAGGAAAGAAGTCTTGGCTAGAGAACAGATTTTGGAAACAAACACATGGAGAAGTGGGCAGCGCCTGTGGCTCAAAGGAGTAGGGCGCTGGCCCCATATGCCGGAGGGGGCGGGTTCAAACCTAGCCCCGGCCAAAAATTCCAAAAACAAACAAACAAACAAAAAAAACAACACATGGAGAAGTGCTTGAACCTTTGGGACGATAGAGAAGAGGGCTGGACCACGCCCTGAGATCCCTAGGCCTGATGGTCTAAGCAAAGTCATAAGAGGTCAGAAGGAACCACTGGAGAGAGACCTAGGAGAAGGAGGTGGCCAGAGAAACAGGGTGGAAGGTGTTTCTAGGAAGTGTGCAATGTTGTCATGCTGCTGAAATGTAAAGGGGAACAGAGGAGTGTCTATTGAATAAAACACCAGGGGGTCCTTGGTGGCCTCAGTGAGAGCAATTTCAGGAACTATGGTGCTAAGCCACAGGGCAGGGCTAAGGAGACAGTGAAAAAAATCAGTGGGCTCTCAGGAAATGTGGCTGCAAAGAAGATAGAGAGGCAGAGGGGTCTCAGGACCTCTTTACAAATGAAAACTTGGAGAAGAGAGCTCCAGAGCTTTTGTTTATATAGAATATGGCTACTGACATTTGCTATATTAAAAATTGAAATTGAGAAGTTTAAAACATTCATTAGTTAGGGCAGGCATTGTGGCTCATTTGGCACTCTGGGAGGCCATGGCGGGTGGATCCTTTGAGCTCTGGAGTTCAAGACCAGCCTGAGCAAGGGCAAGACCCTCTACTAAAAATAGAAAAGGTGGGGGTGGTGCCTGTAGCTCAGTGAGTAGGGTGTTGGCCTCATACACCAAGGCTGCCAGTTCGAACCCTGCCTGGGCCAGTTAAAACAACAATGACAACAGCAACAACAACAACAAAAATCACTGGGTGTTGTGTGGGCACCTGTACTTGGGAGGCTGAGGCAAGAGAATCACTTAAGGCTTGGTTCCTGTAGCTCAGTGGCTAGGACGCCAGCCACATATACCTGGGCTGGTGGGTTCAAACCCAGACTGGGCCTACTAAAACAACAATGACAATTACAACAAAAAAATAGCTGGGTGGGCAGCGCCTGTAGCTCAGTTGGCAAGGACGCTGGCCACACACACCTAGGGTGGCAGGTTCGAACCTGGCCTGGGTCTGCTAAGCAACAATGACAACTACAACCAAAAAATAGCCAGGCGTTGTTGCAAGAGCCTGTAGTCTCAGCTACTTGGGAGGCTGAGGCAAGAGAATTGCTTAAGCCCAAGAGTTGGAGGTTGCTGTGAGCTGTGATGCTACAGCACTCTACTGAGGGTGACATAGTGAGACTATGGCTCAGTGAGTAGGACGCTGGCCCCATATACCAAGGGTGGCGGGTTCAAACCCAGCCCCGGCTGAACTGCAACCAAAAAATAGCTGGACGTTGTGGCGGGCGCCTGTAGTCCCAGCCCAAGAGCTGGAGGTTGCTGTAAGTCCTGTGACGTCACAGCACTCCACCAAGGGCGGTAAAGTGAGACTCTGTCTCTACCACAAAAAAAAAAAAAAAAAAAAAAAAAAAAAAATCAATAAAAAAAAAAAATTGGGTGGCGCCTGTGGCTCAGTGGGTAGGGCTCCAGCCCTTTATACTGAGGGTGGCGGGTTTGAAGTTGGCCCTGGCCAAACTGTAACAAAA
>CAUYPK010120998.1:0-18963 GCA_963574355.1 Loris lydekkerianus
CCCCCCCCCCCAAAGAAAAGCCACACTGGAAAACATAGCCCTCCTAACACTCTGGGGAAGAAAATAAAAAGCTATGCAAAGAAGATGCTTATCTGACATGCAAGTCCTCCCAAAAAGCAGAGGCGCAGGTGATTTGAACATAGCATCCGTCTTCTAAATGACCAAACATACACATTAAAAATCAATACGCTGCCTCAACTTATTCTTACTAAATACAAGAAAAATGAATCACAGAGGATATTGTTTTCTGTATTGTTTTATTTACTGTTTGTTTACTTGTTCGTTTATTGCCACGGAAATGCAAAAATGGTTATGAAGTTTCAGGATGTTGACAGAATGCTTCTGTCTTAGAGGCAAGTAAGTTGTGTGTTCAACATGGCTGCCCAAGAAATGGCCCATCCAATACATGCTCAGGTGGTGTGCAGTTCAGTCAGAATCACGGGCTTGCTATACCTCAAAATAAGAACACAATCATCATTCACTTAATTGTTGTATTGTTAGATGCATTTGTAGTTTTTAAATGCTCTCAAGGTTTAAAAATAAAAAATAGCTATCCACAGTTTGCCTTTTTAAAAAATCAGGACCTGTAATTTATAATGTAATGAAAACGGCAAACCAAAACAGCTCAGCTTTTGTTGTTGACTCTAAAACACCACTTCTTTTCTGCCCACTTACCTGTATTTACTGGCTGGGAAAGGAGTATAGTAGTGGGGACTGCTTTGGGCAAACCAGCAATTACAGACAGAGGCTGTTGCCCAGCTATCACTGCCCATTTTCTCAAGGTAAATCACCACCATGAAGAGGCAAAAACCAAGGACTGTCAATAATGTAGTATAAGAGGAGGGGAACAGTGATACGTGTAAACTAAACAATATTTTAGCTTAATTACATTTGAGTAAATTATGGCTCCAATTTTAAAAAGATTTGGGGACTCCATATACATAAGCAAAAAGTTAGACTAATTTTATAAGTTTCTTCTCTACCAAAGAATTCAAACCAATTATATATTTCTGAAGTATATTTTCCTCTGGGCTCTGAAATTTCATTTAAGGAATGTAATAAAAGCAAGAAAATTCCAAGAACTGGGACAAATTTCAGTATTCACACCTTGAAACAGTTCTTTCACAAAGTAATAAGATTAATAATCTTAAAGTCAGCACATATTAGGCTTATCCTAAAAGTAAACAATAATAAACCCAATATCTGCTTGGAGGAGGTATCAAAAACCCAATTTATAGATAAATAAACAGAAATAAAGAAGACCTTTACTAAGCAGAAAACAGAAATACATACGACACACACTCTACAACAACAAAAACACACAAAAGACTGACGTAGGTCAATTTCTGAAGACTCAATTCTAAGACAATGCTTGGAATTCTGCATGTAATTTCTATTAGAAAATAGTATTAAGGCAGCTTGCAATGCCTGACGGGGGCTTCCTGTCACTGATAACACCGGGTTAGTGAGAAGTCTACCAGTAATCTCCCTACAGAACACTCCACTCCCATGGACAAAGAACGCGTGCGTTCAGAGAACTTGCGAACTCCTTCCTTTCACGCTACACCTCTGTTCAGAGGAGGAAACAAAGGTTCAGCAAGAGTACATGACTGCCCAGAGATCCACAGCTAGGAAGAATATACACAAGGAGCAAAGAAGTTCTGCCGCACTCCCTCGTCTTTCCTTGACACGGTGAATGTGGTTAGACTTGATCAGCTTTCTCAGAATCACAAGGAGAAGGTGTGGAATAAAGGACAGCTTGGCCAGCAGGAGCTATGACAGTGGGGGAGCAACGGGAAGCTGCCTGAGAGAGGAGGTGGATAGGCACAGATAGGGGTGGCTAAGGCACAGGCACTGTACCCTTAGGAAGGAAGAAAGTGGTTGGTCTAATCTCTCCTGCCTCAAAAATCCGTTTGAAGAATTAAATGGGACCCCTTGTAAGCAGAATTACTCCTCTCACCATTAGTTGTCTGTGATTGTCAGTACTCAGTTACCCAGAACCCAGATCTCCAAACGCCAAAGAGAATGCTGGAGTTTTTAAAACTGTCAACACCCCACTGCAGTGCACCTCACTGATGCGGGTTCACACCACATCCATATTCCATATTCTGCTTACTCATTAAGAAAGGAAGCGTAACACCCCCCTGCAGTGCACCTCACTGATGCAGGTTCACACCACATCCATATTCCATATTCGGCTTACTCATTAAGAAAGGAACTAGAACACCCCACTGCAGTGCATCTCACTGATGCAGGTTCACACCACATCCATATTCCATACTCTGCTTACTCATTAAGGAACTGGAACACCCCACTACAGTGCATCTCACTGACATGGGTTCACACCACATCCATATTCCATATCCTGCTTACTCATTAAGAAAGGAACCGCAACAGCCCCCTGCAGTGCATCTCACTGATGTGGGTTCACACCACATCAATATTCCATATTTTGCTTATTCATTAAAAAAAGGTCTCAGTACTATATCCCCCTCTTCTCTTCCTTCTAATGTTTCTAAAAAGCAAACTTACTAGAAAGCACTGTTGATACAGTTGAACTTCAATCAACATCCATTATGACTTTAAAAGGCTTAAGTCATATTTTCCACTTGAGCAAAAAAATTATTCTGATTATTTGAGCTCATAATCCAAGTGGGCTGACGAATTTTTATTTACTCAGGGTCCAGCCACAGTTAATACTCTCAACCTTACCCTAGGTTCACCTATAAACAGTAACCCTCTACTTCATGTATGAGACAACCAACCAGCAAAGCAACTACTTTTTACTTTCCTGAATTATAACCTCAGCCAATAGTAAGGAAACATTACTCCAAATGATCTTGCTTAATCAAACCTACCCCATCCATGGCTGTGCTGAGTGGTAGAACGTACATGTAAAATTGTCATGTGAAAAATCTACTTTCCGAGGGTGGGGATGGGGGAAAAGGGGATTAGAGAGAGGGAAGGGGGAGGGTGTCACAGAATGTGACATACCTCTTGGGGCTGGGACACAATTATAAGAGGGACTTTACCTAACAAATGCAAGCAGTATAACTTGGTTCATCGTACCGTCAATGATTCCCCAACAATAAAAAAATGAATAATAAATAGAAATAAAAGTCATGGTTTAAAAAATAAATAAAACAAAAATCTACTTTCCCACAAATGCAAAATCTGAAAATGGTCAAGAAAGAAAACCAAAGAGCCATTTAGAATGGGAATCCCAGATAATCGGAATAAGGGCTTGCTCAAACAGCAACAAAGCATATACTGAACTGATGTCTGAATAGACATTGTCACAACAATGTCAGAATAAACAGTCAAAGTTCAAAGGCATCAACATAATCTTCTGATACATTTGGTGTGTTTAGTTACAAGAAACAATATTTATATCAATAGACCTTTTGCAAAAAAGACGGGTTGATATTTTAGTTGGTTTCAACGTAGTTGGACAGAGTACGGCTATACATTTACAGCCGATAGCTGTGTGAGTGGACACTTTGAATTCATATTTTCCATATGGAGAGGATAAAAGTAGACATAAATAAAAGTAAATACATAAAATACCCAGAGAGTAGAAAAAATTTTTTTAAAAAAGCATTCCATTTATATAATGACCAGCTTTCTGGGAAAGGCAACCAGCTGGAATATAGTATTCACTCTAAATAAGATTTAAAGATAAAAATTCACAGCAGCAGAGGTGTCGGAGTCTATATTCCTGAACTTTCATGAGAATCTTCATGTACCTCTAGACCCTCATCCATAAAATTACATGTAAAATAAGACAACAAATCAGAACCTCATATCTAATTCCAAATAAACGCTTTTTCAAATACTGCCTTATCAACAGGAAAAAGAGTAGATAGAACCCACCCAGCAATCAGAAGCACTTTCTGGACCGTGGTCCCTGAAGAACTTATTTAAACACTTTTGCTGCCCTAACATAGGAAAGAAACAGATAAATGGAAGTTCAACTTGATTTAGAAAAGAAATGGGAAAGATTAAGCACAAAAATTAATACATAGATGAAATGTTCAAATATTTATTAGTTCTATGCAATAAGTGAATGGGGTATTACACTTCTGTAGAGTATTGCAATCCTTTGTAGACAATGCTTGTAAACTGTGTAATTCATCAGAATCACAAGAATAACTTTTGGCTTATAAATCTTGGAGCAGACATTCAATGCAACTGGAAGAAAAATGAGAATGTGACCACAATTCAAGAAACAAGGGATGGGGAATAGAAGAAATTTTGACATTTAGATGAGAGTAAGATCAGTCACAAGGGTGAAGTGAGGTGACAATGAGGACACTGGAGGAAAGAGAAGCCTGCTTTAGTGAAATAAGAATGCAACATGCGGAAATCTTGAAGCCCAGGAATGATCTGACATCAAACATACTGAGTGGGACAGCTTTGGCCAAATATTAGCTGATAATCTAACACTGGTTTCACAACATTATGACAAAAGTACATAAATCATAGAATAGAGTAAAAATTGGGGTATCAAAAATAGCTCAATTGTTTTCAATTTATAAATGTGTCAGTGTCTCACAGTTAAATCCAATTCATTATTACTGGTTTTAAATACACATAATGATCAACCTCTCCTCATCTCATTCTACCAACACTTTACATTGAGACTACGAACAACCTAGAGTTCACCCAAAAGGGTCTCACTGAGTCTAGCCATAATAAGAAATTACACTGTTTTATTTTAACCTTAAAAAAATAAATAAATAAAAGCTAGCAACTATGGAATGCATGCATGATAACATGCATCACAAAGTGTATGAAAGACCACACTCCCAGCTCTCTCACTGTCTTACACACAAACACACATGCACCCGGCACGCAGTGATGCCCCGCCATCTGAGTGCCACATGCCTGGAGAGAGATCTGAGGCTGCAACAAATTCAACTAGATCCCATTTCTTTAAGGTCCAGAACAGAAAAGAACTGCTGAGCACGGGGGGTGAACCTGTATCCCTTTGATCTCCACTGGAACAAAAAAACAAAATGACATGCTCAAATGAAAAATCATTTATAATGGATGAAAGAAAGCCTATTCTTGCTTTGAATTCTATCTGTTTGGAGGAAAGGGGTCAGGGAGCTGTGAGGAGAAAAATAAATTCTCAAAACACAAAACAATCTTTATGAAATGATAATACCAATACTAGAGTGAGGGTGTGAAGAGGGGATTAAAAGAAAAGGAGGCAGGAGAAATCATTTCAGTCCTATTGGAAAAGGAAGAGATTCTTATTTTCTAAAAAAAACAATGGAGGGAGACAGTTTCTCATTCAAGGAAGACTAATTTTAAAAGAACCTGATTATACTGCAAGGTTGCACCTATAAACCACAGAAACATCGTGGATTAACCCGGCACTCCTATGACTCTGGCATTCGTTTCAAAGGACTGGATTTCATTACTGCTTTCCAGCAATAATTTGCTGCTGTATAGGATGCAAATATTGGGAATAATAAATTCATCTAGCTGCTGCTTTAAAATGTTAAAATTGAACTTAATTAGATGTCTTATTCATGGGACACTTGGCTCTCCTCAACCCGTCCCAGTTACATCTTCAAAACAGTAATGTGAAGTTTTTATTTAATGTTATTTAAAAAAAATTTTTTTTTTTAATCTGTGGCTGATATTTTCACCTATGGTATGACCCACCAGCTACACTAAGAAGTTGTTTTAATATCAATATTTTATTTTAAAAGTTTTTAATTAAAGAGGATAACTTAACCAAGACCAAAGGTTTAATCAATTAAATCATGATTTAAAAAAAAAGAAAAAAAAATTGGTATATACAGAAACAGAGCAGAAGTTCTATAGTAGGACAACTTTGAACTTGAAGTTAGTGATAGCTGGTTTTAGAGCTGCAGCCCTGAAGAAGTCATTCAGTTATTTAGCATGTGTGCAGACTCAGATCTGTATGCTGTTCAGATATTCAGTAATCATCCACATATATCTCTCAGGTACGACACAAGGTGCTGGAGAACAGCGGAATTTCATGTCGTAACTGTGCTCTCAGCATCCACAATCCATTGGGGAGGTGGAGCACAAAGACAGCAGACCAATGACAAACCAGAGTGGATGGAGGATATTAACAAAGGCTTCCAAAAGATGGGGCTCAAGAAAGAGTCGGGGAGGAAGATGCAGAAGGATCTCCTAAGGCCAAGGCATTACAGCCTAACAATGGTTTAGGGCAGTGGAGTCCAAGCTGCTGGTAGACAAATGGAGATAAAGTAGCAAAAGCAAAGTATGTGGTGGACGGTAACGTCCTGTAGAAGGCCGGGCTTTTCCTGAAGAACATACGACTTCACACATGGGAGTGCAATACACCAACCCAGAGGCGAGATGGAACATGGAGGCAAGCAGTCAAGTCAGGATGTGCCAAGGATGGAACAGGCTAAATGTAATGAACGCCAGAAAAATGTCTAGGTCTGGATTCCTGAGTTACAAGGCAGTGGAAGCAGCAGAGTTTGGAAAGGGGGCAGAGGTTACAAAGACAAGTAGATTTCTGCTGTAGATGGTGCTACTGATGGCTGTGAATGAGAACACCAGTTTCTGAAGAAATTGGCAGGCAGGTTCAATGCTATGGGCTGAAAAGCACAGCCATGTGCGTAGATTCTGGGGCTGTTGGTTTATAGCCATGGAATGGATGAGACTGTCCACAGCATGGACACTGAAAGGGGAGTATGCTGTGGGGAGAGGAATCCGTGAGAAGCTAATGAGATACTGTAAGTGCATGCTTTATGTATGCTGTATCTTTGACACACACTCTTCCCTCAGTATCCACAGGAGACTGGTTCCAGGACCCCCTAGGATACCAAAGTCAGCAGATGTCCAAATACTTTATATAAAATGGCTCAGTATTTACATATAACCTATGCATATCTTCCCACATGCCTGAATCATCTCTATATTTCTCATAATATCTAACAAAAATGAACATGCCATACAATTACACTATATTTTTATTTGATATGTTTTTAATACTATAGATAATGTATGTTTTCCTATGTACTATGGCCCCTTGGAGGACCACAACTGATTTAGTATCTTTTTCTTTGATTAAATCATAATCACATAGATCATGTATAAATTAATGCATTTACGGGGTACAATGTGCTGATTTCATAATAGAATTAGGAATGCTTACATCGCACTGGTTAATATATACCTCATCTTGTTTACTTCATTATTGTGTTAAGACATTTATACTCCATACTAATAGATCCGACATATACCTTTGCATTACGCACCATAGGTGTGATCCCACCAATTACCCTCCCTCCAGCTGGCCTCCCCCCTCCCATCTCAGCCCCCCTCCTCCCTCCTTCATCCAGGTCCATAGTCATGATCTATTCTTCATATGAAAGTGTGAGCCATTGTAAATTGGTTTCATAATAGTACTGAGTACATTTGATATTTTTCTTCCATTCTTGAGATACTTTACTAAGAAGGATATGTTCCAGCTCCATCCATGTAAATGTAAAAGAGGTAAAGGCTACATCTTTTTTAAGGCTGCGTAATATTCCATGGTATACATATACCACAGTTTATTAATCCATTCATGGGTCAATGGGCACTTGGGCTTCTTCCTTGACTTGGCTATTATGAACTGAACTGCAATACACAATCTGGTGCAAATATCTTTGTTATAAAATAATTTTTGGTCTTTTGGATATACACCTAATAGAGGAATCGTGGGATCAAACAGCAGGTCTACTTTTAGATCCCTGAGTATTCTCCAAACATCTTTCCAAAAGGGACGTATTGCACGCCCACCAGCAGTGCAGAAGTGTTCCCTTTGCTCCACACCCACACCCACATGTGTAGTTTTGGGATTTTGCTATGTGAGCCACTCTTACAGGAGTTAGATGATACCTCAAAGTGGTTCTGATTTGCATTTCTCTGATGATTAAAGATGCTGAGCATTTTTTCATGTGTCTGTAGGCCATGTACCTATCTTCTTCAGAGAAGCTTCTGTTCAAGTCCCTTGCCCACAATGAAATGGGATTACTTGTTCTTTTCTTATTAATAAGTTTGAGTTCTCTCAATAAGATCCTAGCAAACAGAATCCAACAACACATCAAACAAATCATACACCATGACCAAGTGGGTTTTATCCCAGGGTCTCAACATTGGTTCAATATACATAAATCTATAAATATAATACATCACGTAAACAAACTAAAAAACAAGGACCATATGATTCTCTCAATAGATGCAGAGAAAACTTCTGACAATATCCAGCATCCTTTCATGATCAGAACACTTAAGAAAATACGTATAGAAGAGACTTTTCTTAAACTAACAGAGGCCATCTAAAGCAAACCCACAGCCAGTATCATATTGAATGGAGTAAAATTGAAAACATCTCCACTCAGATCAGGAACCAAGCAAGGCTTCCCACTGTCTCCACTGCTTTTTAACATGGTAATGGAAGTCTTAGCCACCACAATCAGGCAAGAGAAGGTGATCAAGGGTATACAAATAGGGTCAGAGGAGATCAGACTTTCACTCTTCACAGATGATATGATTTTATACCTGGAAAACCCACGGACTCAACCATAAAACTCTTAGAAGTTTTGGAATACTTGGAATTCCATGGAATACTCAGGATACAAAATCAATACTCACAAATCAGTTGCTTTTATATATACCAATAATAGTCAAGTCGAAAAAACAGTCAAGGACTCTATTCTCTCTGTAATACAGCTGTGCCTAAGACGATGAAATATTTGGGAATTTACCTAACAAAGGACATGAAAGATCTTTATAAAGAGAATTATGAAACTCTGAGAAAAGAAATAGCTGAAGATGCTAACAAATGGAAAAACATACCATGCTCATGGCTAGGAATTACACACAGCAATTTACAAATTTAATGCAAACTCTATCAAAACACCACCGTCATACTTTAAAGATCTGGAAAAAATAGTACTTCATTTTATGTGGAACCAGAACAAACCTCAAATAGCCAAGACATTATTCAGAAATAAAAACAAACCAGGAGGAATCACACTACCAGACTATTTATACTATAGTATAAATCTATAATGATCAAAGCAGCATGGCATTGGCACAAAAATAGAGAGGTAGATATATGAAGCAGAATTGAGAACCAAAAGATGAACCCAGAAACGTATCATCATTTGATCTTTGATAAGCCATCAAAAATATACATTGGGGGAAAGATTCCCTACTTAACAAATGGTGCTGGGAGAATTGGCTGGAGACTTGTAGAAGATTGAAACTGAACCCATACCTTTCACCATTAACAAAAATTGACTCACTGGATAAAGATTCTTGGAGAGAGTGCAGGAGAAACACTTGAAGAAATTGGCCTAGGAGAATATATATGAAGAGGACACCCCCCATACACATCCCCAGCACTTGAAGCAACACCAAAAATACATTACTGGGATCTGATCAAACTAAAAAGCTTCTGCACAGCCAAGAACACAGTAAGTAAAGCAAGCAGACAGCCCTCAGAATGAGAGAGGATATTTGCAGGTTATGCTTCTGACAAAGGTTTGATAACCATTTAGTATTATTTTTATTGTGGTATTGTCATTTTTAATTTCTTCCCATGTATTTTTAACCTGCGGTTACTTGAATTCACAATGCAAAAGCCATGAATACAGAGGGCCAACTCTATAGGTATTTTTGTTTTAATAAGACATCAGCACCCATGTTGTTTATAAAGAATCTCTACTAATGTGTCTTTTTATGAGCAATTATATATATATATATATATATATATATATATATATATATATATATATATATATATATATAAAATGGGATGTGGATATAATTAGAATGCTAAGGTTATTGAAACATGTCTTCACACAGATTATACAAAAACCTATGCCCAGTTAGAAGTGTAAACAATAAGAGCCTTCTATAACCAAGCTTATGAAACAACTATTAGCCCATTCCCCAAAATGCAGTATAAAAACTATTTTCACTGAAAACCATAAATTTTCTATAAACTACTAATGCTTCTGGTCCCTTCCCCAACTGCCTTTACTAAGCACAAAGACGCATATACACACCAAGATTCTGAAACCTCTTTATTCATCCCTAACTTCTCAACAGCCATCAACTAGAGATGCTCCTAATTTAGAAAAGTAGTCCTGAAACAATTTACACTTATCTATAAAAGCAGAGAACGTGATAGAATGTGTAACAAATCTCATTCTTTCCCAGTTTTCAACACTATACCTTGCCCATGCCTTTTATAACAGTGTCTAAGAGCTGCTGCTAAGCTGGACGGAAGTAATTGGTTAAAAACAGCATGAATTTCTAAAGGATGTTGTTATTTCTCAAAAAAAATGAAGAAACTATTAAAACAGTTCTATCACTTATCTATTTAACTGCTTAAAGTTGACAATCTTTAATTTAAAGCTATTCTTGGAACTAGATGTCCATTTCTACTGTCAGAAAGTTACAACAGATTTCAGAAGCACTGGGGGAATATAATCTTAGAACTTCTAAGTACATTTCAGGAGGAATAAAACTAACCTTATAGAAAACAAATCTGTCAGACATCCTTAAGATGTCATCTTAATTTTTTTAAAAGCTCTGTCTTACCTAAGAAGTATCCTGGTCTACTCCTTAAAACACAGGCATCCATATCCTCACAATATTTTCTAATGTATTTATTCATTCAAAAATATATATAGACGTATACAGTTGTGAGAAGGGTCCCATAAAGCAATCTCAGCCTCCTGCTCTCTGCACAGCACAGAGCTCAGGCCCAGGAGAGCCTACTAAGTTCCACCTAAAGATTCGGCTGGGAACTTTAGCTGGAGGACAAGGTCCAGACCTGCACAGAAAGGAATCCTACCTCTCTAGTTAGGAGGAGGAAGAGGACAGGCCAGTCAAGAAAACCTGACCATGAAAAGACTGATATCAAGGATAAAGGATCAAAACTGACAGAAGTCCAACAGACCTGCGTAAAAGCCGAAGGCAAGAAAGACGTGCTAGGAAGTGGCCGATTAATGGAGGAAGTGGTATTACTTATCTGGTTAGCAATGAGGGTGCACATGCTCGGGACACTGGAATGCAGTTACATCACAAATGTCCCACCTGACCTAATACACCTTGGGCGGCTTGCCTCCAACCCCTAAAGAATAAACAGACTTGATACTGACACAAAAAAGTGCAGAATATAAATAAACTCATAACCAAACAATAGAGGCCATTGGGATGCAAACCTCCCTCTCACTTTAATTTCCTCAATCATCCTTGCTTTTCTCCTTCTTTCACTCAGAAGGTTCTCCTTCCCTTCCCAAAGGCTATTGCTATCATTGAGTTTATTCTCTTCCAAAATCTTTTGTGATTTTGCTCCATTGATTATTGCCACCCTTTTTTGCATTTTTGATCCTTCTCTCACCATTGACTTCTTTCCTTCAACTCTCAAACACAATAATTTCTTTAAAGAAAACCTCCCAGAAACCTGTTTCTTCTTTGAGGTACATACATATTTTTCATTACCTTTCTTTCAAAGCTTAAGGACTTCACAGAATAATAGCTACCCTGGCTTTTCCCTTTTTTTCTTCTTCTTTACCCACCTGAAACCTGGGTTCTAATTCCAACATTCTGTCTTTGATTGTGTACGTGATGTAGGGACTATTAATCAACAATTGTCTAATTCAATGGCCTCTCATCAGGGCTCTTCCCACTGGCTCTCTCTGGAAGCTTCCCCTGCAACAGATATGTCCACCACCCCACTTCTCGAAACACTCTCTTTTGGTGGCTGCCTTAACCCTTTGCCCTCTGCCTTGCTGACAGGTCCTTGGTAGTCTCCTGTCTGTTACTCGGCTTGCTGCTTATAAAATTTTCCAAAATTTTACCTGTGCCTTCCATCTTCTCTCCACATAGTAGTCCATGGAGATCTCATCCATTCCCAGATTGTCATTTCTCTGTGGATTCCCAAGAACTTCTCCATTCTTATCTGCTCTTCCCAGTTCCAGACCTATGTTTCCAATTTATTTACTGCACATACCTACATGGATTATCTTGGAGGTACCTCAGAAATAGTGATCTGGAACACAACTTGTCATTATCCCAATATAATGCTGTCAGCATCTTGCTAGTCACTGAGCTCCACACTGCGGCAACCTTTTACTCCCTGGCCCAAGCCATGACCAGTTCTATGATGGACTCATGTAGACAATAAGAGAAAAATCCAGGAGGGAGCACAGGAGGCTTTCCTCTCCCAGTAAAAGGGTAGGTGTCTGAGGGCTGAGAGCCCCCTTCCTCAGTTTATTAGAAGAAAGCTGAAGGATCCATGGTTCTGAGTGCCACTAACAAAGCAGATCACCTCCTGCACAATGGCTGGAATGACCAGAGCTTTGGGTTTGTGAGGGTCTGTGAGGAAGCCTCAGCTAGTTACTTGGGTCCTCACTCATTATACACCCCTGGAATTACTAGTTTGCTGCTTCAGTATAAGAGACAGACATCTTAGACTGAAAAATCATTCTTGCCATGTTTAAGCTGGCCAATAAAATGTAAAATAATAATTCTTAACTTTGGCTTATTTAAAGGACTATATAAGGAAGTTCTTCAGAAAACCAGTACAATGCTAACAAACACAAGACAGTATTATCAAGACACTTTGCACGATGTTTCTTGATAAAGACTGACCTAAAATGGATCTTTTTACCAAAAAAAAAAGAAGTTGCTAAAAATGAATAAGCATTTTTTTTTATGAAGAATAGAAGAGTCAAAAACATCAGTGAGGTTTGCTCACTGGTAATAACTGATCTCTTTAAGGTCACTGTACTGTTTCATTACACTGGAAAATGAAGCACTAATCAAAGTATTAAAACTAGATATTAAAATGCAGAATTTCGGGTCATATAGACATTTTTCTCAATGTTGATTCTTCTTAGCCATGAACATGGTATGTTCTTCTTTTGTTAATATTCTCTGCTATTTCTTTTCATAGGGTTTCATAATTTTCTTTGTAGAGGTCTTTCACTTAGTTTGTTATATACATTCCTGGACATTTCTTTTTCTTTCTTTTTTATTTTTTTGCCGCTACTATAAATTGAATTATGCCTTTGATTAGCTTCTCATCTTGGCTATTACTGACATATACAAAGGCTACTGATTTATAGACATTGATTTTATATCCAGAGACATTGCTGTATTTTTTTTTTAATTACTTCCAGGAGTCTTGTGGTTGCGTTTTTGGGCTTCTCTAAGTATCAGATCATATCATCAGCAAAGAGCGAGAGTTTGACCTCCTCTGCACCCATTTGGATGCCCCTTCATTTCCTTCTCTTGCCTGATTGTATTGGCTAGAACTTCCAACACTATGGTGAATAGTAGTGGCAATAGAGGACAACCTTGTCTGGTTCCAGTTCTAAGTGGAAAAGCTTAACAAGCTATGGTATATGTATACCATATATATATTCAGCCACTAAAAAAGATGGAGACTTTACATCTTTTGCATTAACTTGGATGGAGGTGGAACACATTCTTCCTATTAAAGCATCACAAGAATGGAGAAGCAAGAATCCAATGTACTCTATTCTAACATGAAGGCAGTAGATGAGCTAATACGAGGGAGGGGGGTAGGAAAATGAGCAAGTGGGGAGAGATGAGAAGGAGGATGAGGAATGGCACACCTCTTGGAGTGTGGGACACAATTATAAAAGGGACTTCATGTAACAAATGCAATCAGTATAACCTAATTCTTTGTATGCTCAATGGTCAAACAAATAAAAAAAATTTTTTAAATAAATAAAAGTAAAATTAAAAAATGTAGAATTTTGTAGATTTCTGTAACTTCAGGCATTGCGTAAACTATCATATTACACTCATATGTCCAAATGCTCAGTTATGTATTCACCATAAATGTCAATTACATGAACTATCATTTGAAAAAGAACTTGTATCGTTTTTACTTTATGGTTTGCCATTATCAGAACTATCCACCTTCTCACTGACCAATGTAAATCAGCTTGTAGATTTTAAGGGCTATAAAAGGAATATCTTCAATGCTGCCTCCCATCCCCCTAGCCCCGACACATGCATTTAATACTGCGTCTGCATTACTTCTGAAAAGAAGAAACCCACTGTGCAGCAGGCGGTGTGAAATATAATGCAGCTTTACACTACATTATGAAAGCAAGAAAACAGCCAGCTGTGAGGCAGAAATAGAACAAAATTCCGAGTTGCAAACCCAAGAAACCTTCAGGTAACACTGAAAGTGCTCCTTAATGATGAATAGGCTGATTTCATCTCAGACCCATTATGGACACTGCAGGATATACTTAACATTTTAATTTTTAGTTTCAAAAGCAATAAACCTGTTGGTCAGACGGAAGCCTGACAGTCACAGTGGCCAGTCTATCAATCAACCCAACACGGCCATGCTCCACCAGCAGCCCCTGACACCAATTAGGAAACTAAAATAGCGAACTGCTGCTACCAGGTTACAGTTTTGCCAATTAGAGCACATCCTGGGTGCGAGGGACCAATGAACACTGCAAGTCAAGGTCAGGAAAGAGAGGCGAAAAGCGCCTTGTGTAATGTGACATGAAGAAAGGAAGTTGCAGGAGGGACACAGAAAAGAAGCAAGACACTCTGGAATCAAACAGCACATTTTATTGTCCACTTGTCAAAGGCACGCAGACACTAAGACAAAGCAGAGCTGGTGGCTTCCCTAGGTCTCCGCCCTGGAAGGCGTTGCTGATTGGCCCGCGCCACTTGTGAGCCAATGGTGGTCACACACGCACACTGAAGCTGCCATCTCCAACTGTTCCTTTTAGTCGGGATTCACAAGTTAAGCCGGCTCATACAGGGCCTCCGCGTCAAAGGCAGAGCGCTGGTGGACACATATCAAAGTGCTCAGAAGCGCAGTATTTCAAATCAGGCTCATTATTAGCACATAAACCTTTTCTGCTAAACTTTCTCTTCTTTACATCCTACAAAATTCTAGGAACCTCCTTTCAATTTTTCCACCTGAGTGCTTCTTATCTAAACTATGACTCAGAGCCCTGGCTTATCAAACTTCATAAAAATCTATGGACCTTAAAATCTTTCCTCTTCAGTTCCTTCATCTAACCCCCGTTTCCTGCCTCAGAATACCTTCTCTTAATTCCATTTAGATCTTCTGGCTTTGAGGGGCTCCCAGCTGATCCTTTCTGCTTTGTGTCATCTGAAAAAGCTAAAGGGAAAAAAGCCAGGCTGGCACAAAAACCTTCCAGAGTATGGACGTTTGGAACTACAGGGGTCATTTTCACATTCAGATGTAAAACCTAGGTCTTGGCCAGTTTCATAAATTTGTTAAGCAGATTCTGGTCTGAGTTAGATGGAAATGGCAGGCAAAAATGTCCTAAACTTCAAAAGGAACAGTTTTTCTTCAAATGCAAAAGTGCAATTACTCACTTACCAACTGAGTCACATTTGTTACCACATATTTGCCACAGAATCTCACATTAATCTATGATAACTCAAATTTAACTGTTCTGATGCCATCAATTCCACCAGTTTTATCAAAAAGAGACCAGACAATTTCTAAGGGTGAACTCAGCACACTGTCCCCACACAATCTATGAAAATTGTGTATGTCAATGATGCTTAGCCAAAAATCAGCCAAATCTTATCATAAGAATCTTCTAAAATGTTCTATGGCCCTAACAATGTAACAGACATTTTCCTTCTAGACCAGGAGACTTCAATCTCAGCCACCCTGATAGCCACTGGGGAGCACTAAAAAGTGCTGCAGGCTGGGTCTCACTTTCACTTGCAGAGATGCTGCTTTCCCCAGCTGGCTGAGAGTGATGTGTCAGAACCAAGATTTCCATTAAAGACCCATACCTGCAGTCCTCCTCAAACGGTACTAGATATCAAAGCATACCAGTCAAAAAAATGAAGTATCATGTGGGCCGGAAATAGCAAGAAATAGAGTTTCAGGCACAGAAATGATGAGGGGAGTCTCTTGCCAACAGTGCACACTGGCAAAAGAGCATCTGAGCAGAAGAGAGAGTGTGCTGGGTCCTGGGACATGCGTGTAGGGCTGGAGTGCGCCAGTGGGGTTTCTGAACCATGTCAGGGAGAACTAATTTCAGGTGGCCTGTCTCAGCTGGGGGAATGTCCAAAGGGACAGAGCAGTTTGGCTCTGCATGAACTCACTAGGCAGAGCAGCAGGCAGTAAAGTGGGGGTACCCGATGATTTCCACCTGGCTGAAGGTCATTTCTCTGGGAGTGCCTCACTCTACTCAACTCCATTCCTGTATAGCAGCCAACATTGAGAACCACTACTCTAGAATAGTAGTCCTCAAACTTTAATTCACATAAGGATTCACCTGGGGATACTGTTAAACTACAGGTTCTGCTTCAGTAAGTCCAAGCTGGGCTGGAGAGTCTGCACCTGTAATAACCTTTCAGGTGATGCCAATATCAGTGCTCTATGAACCACATTTGGTCCTATTATTTGAAACATTTTCTTCTCGAATTACAGGCCATTCAAAAGTGAAAATCCTATCCTGGTCTTTAAAAAGCTAAAGGGGAAAAAGCAAGGCTGGAACAAAAACTTTCCAGAGTATGAACCTTTGGGGCTGAAAAGGGGTCACCTTCACATTCAGATGTAAAACCCAGGTCTTAACCAGTTTCATAAATTTGTAAAGCAGTTTCTGGTCTGAGTTAGATCCGAATATGGTCTACATATTCAGGATCTCTTTGGAGGATTTGTATATCCCAGAGAAATTAACGATCCAAGGGGTAGGGCACAGATAAGTAGAGAAATGCTACAGTCCACACTCTATCATTTTACCCAACATTACTGCTACGAAAGACTTATTCCACTCTGAAACTAAATGTATATTTATATATACTTATACATACCAATGTCTTATGTACTTACATCTGTATTCTTATTTATCAGCTGTCTTTCCCACCAGAATACACACGCTAAGAGAGCGGCAGTTTGTGTGTGACCCTCCCTACCGTGATCCTTGAGCCTCAGACGGGGCTGGCACAGAGCAGGTACTCGACACGTTTGCCTGCTCAAGGAGGAGCAGCACAAGGTGGCACGAACACCTCAGACCCGAACGGTGCTGGGTTATGCCAGTGCTATGTTACCAGTTCCACATCCGCAAAGGTAAGTAGGCAAAGAACCTCAGTCTAGCCCTCTGATCAGTACTCAGGCAGATCCACCCAGCGAGGGATACAAGATGATACAGGCGAGACTGTTCTGCATCCTCTCAATTTCTATTTAAGATGCATTTGGTGTACGATGTCCAGCATGAGGCACACAAAATGGAAAAGACATAACTGGGAAAAGAACATTTTTCTATTTCAGTTTCCTTCGATTGCCTATGTGCTGTAAAAGATATTTAGAATGAAAGGGAGGCAGCCCCTGGAAAGCCGAGTTCAGAGTACAACCATGTAATCTCAACTCTGCTGGACCCCCAAAGGACCATGAGGAGATGGCAAAGGAGGAACCCGCACAGCCTGGGGAAAAGCATTAACCCATCCTCAGAATTCAATCACTCACAAATGCCTACAGGCAAAACGATTCAGGGTTTCACAAAATTAGAAAACTAACAAAATTAGAAGGGCAAGTAGCTGAGGCAGCACATGGTCAAGTGAAACCAGCATGACCCCTACAAGCCAACACTGATTCTCAGTGACTTTCAAACTGACCGTGATATCATTTTAGTGGATTACAACCAGTGTATTAAAAATGAAAATGGAATAAAATAAAGTAAAACAACAGAACAGGGCAGAAAATAATAGACTAAATCACAAGTATAATTTCTCATGTATGAGTTAATACATGTGTGTGCACTGGGTCATGATACAAAATGTGTGACTGTGGATCTGACCTACACCCAGAGAGATGTGACTAGGTAACGCTCACAATTACACTAAGAGAATGCACTTACACTAAAGAGGCTGCACAGCACTACATTCCAGGGCCGATGCCTCTGGACAAACTACTTAATTTTTCTCAGCCTCAGTTATTTATATCATGGGGCATATCTTAGTCCATTTCTGCTACTTTAACAGAATACCATATTTGGCTGAAGGTTCTGGAGGCTGGGAAGTCCAAGAGGAAGGCACTGGTACCTGCTTGCCATTTGGTGAGGGCCTTCTTGCTGGGTCATCCCATGGCAGAAGGGCGAGATAGAGAAAGAGAGAAAGGAAGGAAGGGAGCCCATTCTGGAGATAACCAACCCAAACCTGCTATAATGGCATGAATCCATTTCTGACGGCAGAACTCTCATGACCTAACTACCTTTCAGAGGTCCAAACTCTTAACACCATCAAAATGGTAATTAAATTTCAACATGAATTTTGGAGGGGACATTCAAACCATAGCACAGGTACAATAATATTACCACCCAATGCTCTAATAATTCAATAAAATAAAATAAAAAAATAAAAATAAATAAAAAAATATATGTGAAATTCTTAGTACAGTGCCTGGCATGACTGTTTTCTATTATTTCAATGAGAAAATATAAAAGCAAGGGGATAAGATAATTCTCATGTGAGCAAAAGATTGTGGCTGCTACATAAGTAAAAACTAAGGAACGCATCTCATTTGGGAAGAATCCATTTGAAATCAAAAGCTTGACATAGCAAAAAGGTTAAGATGAGAGAGCAGTGCACTCGTAGAAATGCCACGAAGTTAGAACACAGCCAGGAAAGACAGTACAGGGTCAGTAAAGGCACAAATTAAATTTTCACACCAGCACACCTGAATCCCTTAGTACAACTTCCTACAACTTGCTCTCCTTTTAAACTGCCTTTTCGAACTTGCCCATAAAAGTGTGGAGGACCTTGAGCTCGCCCTATTTCCCAGTCTAATTCAAACTGTGAGAAACCACATGCTGTGTTCTTAAGAACCAATTATTTTCATTAGTAGGGCTGAGTACATTGGATACTTTTTCTTCCATTCTTAAGATACTTTACTAAGAA
>CAUYPK010121005.1:0-30487 GCA_963574355.1 Loris lydekkerianus
TGGCTATGCTCTGTCCCCTTGCCTCCCCAGTAGCTGGGATTACATGATGCCCACCACAACTTCTTGGATGTTTTTTTTTTTTTGATGTTGTTAGTAGGCACAGGGTCTTACTCTGGCTCACTGCTGTTGATACTGGTCTCCAACCTCTGAGCTCAGGCAATCCACCCGCCTTAGGCCTCTCACAGCGCTGGGTCTACAAGCTTGAGCCACCATGCCCGCCGGTTTGTAGAAAATTTTTAAATCATAAAGTATGGGTCCTGCAGCTTTGGGTTTCGTTTTTCTTTTTGTTTTTCAAAATTCTTTTGGATATTCAGAGACCTTTGTAATTCCATATGGATTTTGGAACAGCTTATTTATGTATGTAAAAAAAGGCCATTGGGATTTTGATTCAGATATTCTCTGAAGAGTCCTTGGGCTCCATAGGCAATCACTTGGTTGAGGTCAAAGCGTGTTTTTGTTTGTTTGTTTGTTTTTTAGTTTTTAGTTCATTCCAGTAAGGACCCCATACAAATCATGAAAAATTCTTCATATTTTACATATATAAGTGCAAAATTTGAGAAGATTTAAATATAAGATGGATTAGCTTATAAATAATTGGAACCAGACTCTGCGCCTGTAGCTTAAGGTGCTAAGGCTCCAGTCATATACACCAGACATGGAGGGTTCAAATGTCAAACAATGACAACTACAACCAAAAACTAGCCAGGCGTTGTGGTGGGAGCCTGTAGTCCCAGCTACTTGGGAGGCTGAGTCAAGAGAATCACTTGAGCCCAGGTGTTGGAGGTTGTTGTGAGCTGTGATGCCACAGCTTGAGGCTTTGCCTTAAAAAAAAAAAAAAATTGGAACCAAATGGGAAGCAGTTGGAATGCCAGATTTCTAAGTACTTGATGTCTGGTGACTGAAAGAGAAAAAAATACACTGAAAAAGTGCAAACCACAGTTAGAAGATGTAGGCAACACCTTTGCGGAGTTTTTACCTTTATGTGATTGCTTAGAAAGCACAAAACAAGATCAATGATCCAGATATTTTGATATATTTGTAACCAAGCAGTCTCAGAGGTGAAAAATCTGTGGCTCGTATCAAAAAAAAAAAAAAAAAAAAGAGAGAGAGAGAGACCAGCACAAGGCCAGAATAAGAAACAACCACCCCAAGCAGACCTTAAGTTAGCTTTAGAGTTCTGATACTGGTTGTATTTTGTTTTTTGAGACAGAACCTCAAGCTGTCGCCCTGGGTAGAGGTGTGCCGCAGCATTACAGCTCACAGCAACCTCCAACTCCTGGCTTAAACGAGTCTCCTGCCTCCAGCTCCCAAGTAGCTGGGACTAGAGGCGTCCGTCACAACACCCCGCTATTTTTCAGTAGCAACCATCATTGTTGTTCAGTGGGCCCTGGGCTGGATTCTAATCCACCAGCTCAGGTATATGTGGCTGGCGCTTTAGCTGCTGGAGCCACGGACACTGAGCCCTGATACTGTTGTTTTAAATGGTCTTTGGTGAGCCAGAAAGGGGGGTGCTGAGAATTGATTGGTCCATGTCAATGCAAATTAGGTATTGAAAACCAACTAATCAGCATTGCATCATCTCAACACCTCCACCAGTTGATACCCCTCTCATGCAAATGAGGTATTGAAATCTGACCAATGAGGCCAGGCGATGTGGCTCACGCCTGTAAACTCAGCACTTGGGAGGGTGGGGAGCATGGATTGCCTGAGCTCAGGAGTTCAAGACCAACCTGAGCAAGAGCAAGACCCCACCCCCCCCAAAAAAAAAAAATTGCCAGAGCTGGGTGCTGTTGCAGGTGCCTGTAGTCCCAGTAACATGAGAAGCTGAGAGAAGAGAATCGTTTAATCCCAACAGTTTGAGGTTGCTGTGAGCTGTGACGCCACAGCACTCTGTGGAGGGCTACAAAGTCATACTCTGTCTCAAAAGAAAAAGAAAAGAGGATGAGAAGAACAGAAAAAGAAGAAAAAGGGGGAAATACTTTTTTTTTGAGACAAAGTTTCACTCAGTAGAGTACTGTGCCTTGAGGTTGCCCACAGCAACCTCAAACTCCTGGGCTAAAGCGATTCTTTTGCCTCAGCCCCCAAGTAGCTGGACTACAGGCGTCCACCATAACACCCAGCTGTTTTTAGAGGCGAGGTCTCGATTTGGCTCAGGCTGGTCTCCAATCTTTGAGCTCAGGTAATCCACCCACCTCGGCCTCCCAGAGTGCTAGGATTGCAGGCGTAAGCCACTCAAAAAAATACTTGAGTTGATGTTGCCATCCCTGTACCAAAAAAAAATCCACATTTTTGGAAAATTTTTTTCGAGACAGTCTTCATAGCTCACAGCGACCTCAAACTCTTGAACTTAAGGGATTCTCTTGTCTCAGTCTCCGGAGTAGCTGGGATTACAGGCACCTGCAACAACCCCAGCTATTTTTTAGTGTTGGGTTCTCGCATTCAGGCTGGTCTCCATCCTATGAGCTCTGGGAATCCACCTGCCTTGGCGTCCCGAAGTGCTAGGATTACAGGTGTATATTTTAAAGTTCATGTCTTATAACTACAATATTTGGATTGCTTGTGTGTTTGGTTTTATTGCCCATGTTCATCTTACAGTTTTCGGTCATTTAGTCTTATTTTCTAATACACATGGAAATTTTTATTGAATACTAGAGCTTTTATTCTTGGAGAGATAATTCAAGGCTCTGTTTAAAGTTACTTTCCTGAGCGGCGCCTGTGGGTCAGTGGGTAGGGCTCCGGCCCCATATACGGAGGGTGTCAGGTTCGAACCTGGTCCACGCCAAACTGCAACAAAAATAGCTGGGCATTGTGGTGGACACCCGTAGTCCCAGCTACTCAGGAGGCTGAGGCAAGAGAATCGTTAAAGCCCAGGAGTTGGAGGTTGAGCCGTGATACGGCAGCACTCTACTGAGGGCAATAAAGTGAGATTCTGTCTCTAAAAAATTAAAAAATATAAAATAGTTACTTTCCCCTAGAGAGTAGGGTTATTTTAGTTTCTGACAGTCATTTATTAATAGATTAAGGATCAGCCTGCTTAGTGGCTCATGCCTATAATCATAGCACTCTGGGAGGCCTAGGCGGGTGGATTGCCTGAGCTCACAAGTTCAAGACCAGCCTGAGCCAGAGAGAACCCTACCCCCCTAAAAATAGCTGGGCATTATGGCAGCGCCTGTAGTCCCAGATACTCCGGAGGCTGGAGGCAAGAGAATCACTTGAGCACAAGTTTAAGGTTGCTGTCAGCTACGACTAGGTAGACAAAGTGAGACTCTGTCTCAAAAATAAATAAATAAATAAATAAATAAAAACTTAAAAAAAAAATACAGTCTCTTTTAGCAATTATGTCTATGGTTTGTGTTTTTCTTTAAAGAGTTATCTATCCTAACAAAGATTTCCTCCTACTTTGTTTTTTATGTTCCAGCCTTACTTCTCACATTTTATTATTATTATTATTATTTTTTGAGACACAGTCTCAAGCTGTCGCCCAGAGTAGAGTGCCGTGGCCTCATACCTGATAGCAACCTCAAACTCTTGGCCTTAAGTGATTCTCTTGCCTCAGCCTCCCAAGTAGCTGGGACTACACACGCTCGCTACAATGCCCGGCTATTTTTTGGTTGTCGTTGTCATAGTTATTTGGCAGGCCCAGGCTGGATTTGAACCCGCCACCTCTAGTATATGTGGCTGGCATCCTAGATGCTGAGCTACAGGCACCAAGCCCACATTTTAGTTTTTTTGTTGTTGTTTTTTTTTTGTAGAGACAGAGTCTCACTTTATTACCCATAGTAGAGTGCTGTAGCATTACAGCTCACAGCAACCTCCAACTATTGGGCTTAGGTGATTCTCTTGCCTCAGCCTCCTGAGTAGCTGGGACTACAGGTGCCCGCCACAACATCTGGCTATTTTTTGGTTGTAGTTGTTGTTGTTTGATGATGACAAAAGCAACAACAACAACAACAAAAAAAACTAGATAGGTGTTGTGGCAGGTGCCTGTAGTCCCAGCTACTTGGGAGGCTGAAGCAAGAGAATTGTTTAAGCCCAAGTGTTTGAGGTTGCTGTGAGCTGTGACACTATGGCACTCTACCCAGGGTGACAGATTGAGACTCTGTCTCAAAAAAAAGAAAAAAAAAAGAGAGGAAAGAAAAAAAAAAGAAACATCATGTGTAAACCTATTAACTTGTATTTCCCTTGTTTTTGTTTTTAGTTTATTATTATTTTTCTTCGTTGCTGTTTTTTTATATTAACTTATATTTTACCATCAGTTTTCCTTTTGCTTCTTGTTTTTAATAAATGGTCCATTAAGGACATAAATTATTAAATAATAAATGAATAAGCATAAAATCAATTATAAACTGTTAAAGGTCAAAACTACCACTGCAGCTAGGGGTATTCAGCTGAGTAGTAAACTGAGTTACTGAGCTGTGAGCATATTCATAAAGTCCCCACTAATTGTTGTGTAGGCTGTTTTGATACATTCCCAGAGACTGCTATCCTGATTCAAAGAGAAGAAATAACTACCAGTTTTATTTGAAATGGTAACAAATGTCACTGGCTGGGCATAGTGGCTCACACCTATAATCCTGGCACTCTGGGAGGCCAAGGCAGGTGGATTGCTGAGCTCACAGATTCGAGACCAATCTGAGCCAGAGAGAGACTTTGACCAGTCTGAGCCAGAGCGAGACCCTGTCTCTAAAAATAGCTGGGTGTTGTGGCAGGCACTTGTAGTCCCAGCTACTTGGTAGGCTAAGACAAAATAATTGTTTGAGCCCAAGAGTTTGAGGTTGCTGTGAGCTGTGATACCAGAGCACTCTACCTAGGGCAACAAGTGAGACTCTTGTCTCAAAAAAGCAAGCAACCAAACAAAAAAAACACAAATGCCACTACCACTTTTACAATGACCTGAGAAGAGGCTGGGCAAGGTGGCTCACTCCTGTAATCCCAGAACTTGGGAGGCCGAGACGGTGAATTGCCTGAGCTCACAGGTTTGAGACCAACCTGAGCTAGAGGTGAGACTTTGTCTCTAAAAAAATAGTGGGGCATTGTGGTTGAAGCCTGTGGTCCTAGCTACTTGGGAGGCTGAGGCAAGTGAATCGCCTAAGCCCAAGAGCCGGAGGTTGCTGTGAGCTGTGATGCCATGGCACTCGACCGAGGGTGACAAAATGAAACTCTGTCTCTAAAAAAAAAAAAAAAAAACATGAATAAATGAATGAGGTTGTAATTAATGATGTAGTTATGGATGTCAACTGTATCAGTATCTGATACATGATGTGTATTAATATATGATTTCTGTAAGATGAGATGTGCTATCAATAAAGGCTCTAACCTAGAATATAATCTGATTTTCTTTGTTCTTTGTGTACTTCTCCAGGCTTCAAAACAGAATAAATTGAAAAAGATCCACAAGTTCACAGGTCAGAAAGACCCTATCCTTTATGCTACAGCTCAAGGTTAATGACAGATCAGTGGTGGGTCTGTTCTAAGACTCTATTCTTAAATAGCAAGTGGAGGGAGGTTGAAAAGGGGATATAAATGGAAGAAAAAGTATGCCTATTCTTTTTTTTTTTTTTTTTTTTTTTTTTTTGCATTTTTTTGCCAGGGCTGGGTTTGAACCCACCACCACCAGCATATGGGGCTGGCGCCCTACTCCTTTGAGCCACAGGCACCACTCAAGTATGCCTATACTTCCCAGCATTTCCACTTCCAAAGAGTTGTATACACCTCCATAATTCTTTCCATAGTTCCTTTCCTCATTTCCTTTTGTGCAAAGCCTGACTTTATGAGATTGGTGAATGAACAAAGATTAAGTACCAAGAGTTTGGTGACAGAAGTTTCAGTATTTTTATTTCCTTACCACAGATGCTAGATAGACTCCTTTGGAGGAAAGGATATTATCATGACCTATGTTTTCCCCACTCTAGCTGCTTATTACTCTTCCTAATGTATGTAGTAGTTTATATCTACTACATGATGAAGGCAACATAGTATAGCTTTTTGAAAAAACTTGAGACCTAGCTTCAGTCTGAGCTCTACCACTAATTAATTAGCTTTATGATCTTGAACAAAACTTGATCTTTGTGGCTGGGCACCATGGCTTATGCCTGTAATCCTAGCACTCTGGGAGGTGGGGGCGGGTGGATTGCCTAACTCAGGAATTCGAGACCTTGTCTCTAAAAATAGCCAGGTGTTGTGGGGTGCCTATAGTCCCAGCTACTTGGGAGGCTGAGGCAAGAGGGTCTCTTAAGCCCAAGAGTTTGAGGTTGCTGTGACACCATGGGATTCTACCGAGGGCAACAAAGGGAGACTCTGTCTCAAAAAATAAAAAAAAAAAAAAATAATAATAATAATAGGCTCGGTGCTCATAGCACAGTGGTTACAGCACCAGCCACATACACCAAGGGGTGGTGGATTTGAACCCAACCTGGGCCAGCTAAACAACTGCAACAAAAGAATAGCCGGGCATGTGGTGGGCACCTGTAGTCCCAGCTACTTGGGAGGCTGAGGCAAAAGAATTGCTTAAGCCCAAGAGTTTGAGGTTGCTGTGAGCTATAACACCATGGCACTCTACCCAGGGCAACATGGTGAGACTCTGTCTCAAAAAACAACAACAAAAAACTTCATCTTTGTTTCACTGTTTGGAAAATGAGAAGGTTGGACTAAATGATGTCAATAGTCATGATGCTAACAGATTCTCTGTCCTTTCTTATAGCTCCAAATTGGGAAGAAAAACTCAGGATGGGCTGCATTGACCCTAATCTGACATGGTGAGTAAAGCCTGTCTTCAGCCAACACTGTCTCTCTTCTGCCTATACTACTGATAAACTTTTAAAAGTTACAAGTAGGGCTCGATGCCTATAGCTCAGTGGTTAGGGTGCCAGCCACATACCCTGAGACTGGCAGGTTTGAACCCAGCCCAGGCCTACTAAACAACAATGACAACTACAACAACAACAACAAAAATAGCCAGGTGTTGTGGCGGGCACCTGTAGTCCTAGCCACTGGACACTGAGGCAATAGAATAGCTTAAGCCCAAGAGTTTGAGGTTGCCGTGAGCTGTGATGCCACAGCACCCTACTGAGGGCCACATACTGAAACTCTGTCTCAACAATAACAACAACAACAACAACAAAAATAAATAAATACAATATCCTTTCAATGCCAAGGGCAACATAATGAGACTCTGTCTCAAAAAAAAAAAAAGTAAAATAAAAATAAATGAATAAAAGTTAGAAGTAGGCTGGATGTGATGTCTCATGCCTGTAATCCTAGCACTCTGGAAGGCCGAGGCGGGTAGACTGCCTGAGTTTGGGAGTTCAAGACCAGGTAGAGTAAGACCCTGTCTCTAAAAATAGCCGGTATTGTGGTGGGTACTTGTAGTCCCAGGTACTTGGAAGGCTAAGGCAAGAGGGTCACTTGAGCCCAAGAGTTTGAGGTTGCTGTGCTCTATTGAAGGCAACAAAGTGAGACACTGTCTCCAAAAAAAAAAAAAAAAAAAAAGTTAGAAGTAAAATACAATATCTGGTTGTTTTACTTTCTTCACCATGACAGCTTTTTCCTTTCTAAGTCTCTCTTCTTATTGAAGAAGTACTTTAATATCACTTCAATTACACTGACATACTCTATTGCATCCAGTCTTTCAGGACTCCCTGTGGGCTGGACCCAAGAATATATACTCTGGTCAATGGACAGGAGTCTTCAACAGATCTTCCGGCACCTGGAAAGTGCAAGGTCAGGGAATATAGTTTCTCAGTGGAGGACTGAAGGTGGTAGAGGGGAAGGAAAGGAATAAAGGAGAGAGGGAGGAAAGGGAGAGAAGAGTTAGCTTTGTAAGTGGGGGAAGTTCTGGGTTCAAATTGGCCTAAGGATCATTTCTGAATAGGATAAGAATAGTTGCCTTCCTTTGTCTTGGTGGAGGAATTTTTTCTATAAGTAACTGAAGTTGGAAAGCAGCAACTTTTTTTTCCCAACTTTTTCTCAGGTCAAAAATATTTTGCATTTGAAATGGCCACTCTCTTTCCATTTCCTATTTATAATGGAAACTTTTTATTTCTTAGATCAACTCTTCTGGAATTTGGTTTGTCTGAACCACAGGATATGATTTCTTCCTCCACCTCTTCTGTTTTTGTGGCTGAGAAGGCTGCTCTACCCTATTGTGACTGTAAGAAGGCAAAACATTCTACTGACCACAGCGTCTCTGGATCATCATGTAATAATTCTAGCCTGTCTCACTTTCCTGTCTTTTCTGAAGGAAAAATCTGGCAATTCCGGAGCCATAGTTTACCTGTTTCCCCCCGAAAACAAAAATCTCTGTTCAGGAACCAAGGTACTTCTCTGCCTCCTTTTCAGCTGTCAGAGCCTGAGAAATCAAAACTTTTTCGGAATTTGATAGATCATTCACCCTTACAACCTCAAAGCCCTTTTAGCAACTGTATTTTTGAACCCCTAAATGTCTTCAAACAACAAGAGAAAACAAAAAATGAGAGGCATTTGACATCAGATGATGGGCCAAATTCTGTTTCCAAGCAGACATCACGACTCTTGAGGTCATCTCCAATCCAACTGTCTCCTTTGGCTAGGGGGGAGCTGGAAGGACATATGTCTTGGAAGGTTTGTACTTTGCGGAAACAAAAGGTGCCTCTGCCTGTGAGGGAATCATGGGCAATGTTGAATTATTTAACTAAAGTACAAGGAGGAGCCCCTGAACCAGAGAGACCCCAAAGCCAGTTATCTATGCCCATTTATCAAAGTACTGAACAGTGTATCAACAATAAATCTCCAGACCTTCCATCATTTCAGTTTCATGTGAACACTGGAGTAGAATCTGAATTAAGTAGGACAGAAACAAAACTTTTACAGTCACTTACCTCAGATAAGCAGTTACAATCTGTGGATGGTCCTCAAGTCCTAGGATCTGAGCCTTTAGTTATGTCAATGGACACTCCAGCTCCCAGAAGTTTAGGAGTGAACGTAAATCAAGAGGAAACCACTTTACTGAAAAAAGACCCAAAGCATGTGCTAGAACTTAGTATAGAGCAGAGGGTCATAGGTCTTCCAGAAAAAAAGATGCAACAGCATAAGACAGAAGTGACTAATGTGGAGTTGACCCCAGTGCTACCATATCAAGTCACAGATAGTATAAAGGTAACTCCATTGGCTTTACTTCAGGTCATGGATTCAATGGGGATGATCCCAGAATCACATTCGGAAGTGATAGAATCTGTGGGTTTGTTCCCACAACCACCAAATCAAGCTGTGAAACCAGTGGATGCCATGGAAACAGCGAGGGTAACCCCCAAACCACCAAATTATGTAACTGAATTAGTGGAGGTAACCCCAAGGCCTCAGCACCAAGTTATAGAATCAAAGAGGATTGCCTCAGGATTACTGAATCAAGTCACAGATAATATGAAGGTAACTCCTATAGCACTGCTTCAAGTCATGAATTCTATGGGAATGAATAACAAATCATATTCATACAGAGAATCAATGGGAATGACTCCAACACCACAATATCAAGTCATGGAGTCAATGAAGATGAACGCATTTTTGGACCATGAAGCCAAAAGACCAGAAAAGATGAGTTCAAGGCCACAAAGTGCAGTAAAGGAAACTATGGAAATTACCCCAGGGCTACAGCATAAAGTCATGGAATCAATGGCCATGACACTAGGGTCACAAAGTCACATCATGGAACAGGTGACGATTACTCCAGGGCCAATACATCAAAATAAAAAATCAGTAGAAATGATCTCAGCACCATTGCATCAAGTTATGGATTACATGAAAGTAACTCCAGTGGCACTATTACAAGCCATGGATTTCATGGGGATAATTCCACCAGCACAGTCACATGTTACAGAACATGGGGGTTTGACCCCAGGTTCACAATTACAAGATATGGAATCTGTTCATTTGGCCTTGCCACCAGAGTTTCAAGATGTAAACAATATGGATTTGACCTTAAGACCACTACTAGAAGATCCAATACCTATAGAGTTGGCCCCAAGACCATGGTTAGAAGATATTAGATCTAAAAAGATAGCCCCAGGATTATTGCTTGAAGATGAAAATATTCCTGAAATGGTAGAATGCAAGAGGTTAATTCCTGAGACACATGTGCAGAGTATGAAATATGGGGAGTCAAGTAAAGAACAACAACTTCAAGCAGTAAAATCTGTGGAGATGAAGCCCAAACCAAATCATCAAACCACAGTGCCTGAAGGATTAACCCCATGCCATCAAGCCTCAGAATCTTTAGGGTTGAAGTCAGGGCAAGGATATCAAGAAACAGAAGCAAAGTTGACCTCTGACACTCATCACCAAGTGGAAGAATCTATTGGGTTGACACAGCCATTTTTAGAAGTTACGCCACGGCCATTGAGCCAAACTTCAGAATCTATGGAGATGAGCTCAATGTCTTTCCAAAATACTCCTGAGATAATCCATCACCTTGTAAAAGCAATGAGGGAAACTCCAGTGTCACAACATACAATGAAAGAATCTCTGGGTTTTAAACAAGGATCAGAGATGCAAAGTATGAAATCGGAGGTATCGGCTACAGAGCCACAGCCCCAAGGCATAAAGTTTGTTCACCTGACTTGTGGACCATGTTCAGAAATTTCTGAGATACCCCTCAGGTCACAATATGAAGACACAGAAGCTGCAGGATTGGCATTGCCTCAAGTTGAGAAAGTACTCATCCTGGTACCACCTTATTCAGGAGCAGGGTCTTCGGAGTTGACTCTAGGACCAGAGATACAACAGGAGAAATCAGAGCCACTACTGCAAAGTTTGAAATCTACAGAATTCACCAGTGAGTCATCCCCATTAGTAGTAGGATCTAAAAAGTTAATTACAGGACCAAAACCATGTGTTATGGACTTGACGCCAGGGCCACAGTTGGAAAGTGTCAGGTTTTCAAAATTACCTCTAGGGTCACTTCTCCATGAAGAAACACCAGGAGCCTCACATTATGGTGTGAAATCTGATGAATTAACTTCAGATTCCCCAGTGCAGGAGATCAAATTCTCATATCCTACTCCAGGGCCAAAACATCAAAGTGTCAAATCTGTACTGTTGACTCCAGAACCACAACCTCCAAGTGTGAAACTTATGGAAGTAAACCCAAGACCGAGCTTGCAAGATGTCAAGTTTTCTGATTTGATTCCAGAGACAAAGCATCAAGGTTTTGAATATGTGCAGTTGATTCCAGGAGTTCAGCTTGAAGATATGAATTCTCTAGAGTTTGCACCAGAGTCATTTTTGCAGTTAAGCCAAGGGCCACATGTTGAAGTTATGAAATCTGTTCCATCTACTGAAGGATCACAATTTCACAGCAAGAAAGCTATGAATTTGACCTCAGAACTACAATTCCAAGATGTGAAATCTGAGGAAGGGATACAGCAGCAGGATATCAAATTTTCTGAATTGACTTCAACGCCAAAGCTTCAAGGTGTCAAATTTGGGGATCCAATTCCAAGATCATTATTTAATGGTGTGAATTCTATGGAGGTGGCTCCAGAGTTAGGGCTGCAAGATTCCAAATTAGCAAAGATATTTCCAGGGCTTCAGGATATTAAACAGGTAGAGCTTAACCTAGAACCATGGCTACAGTTAAACTCAGGGCCTCAGGTACAATGTGTGAAATTTTCTGAGTTGATCCCAGGGCCAAAGACAGGAGAGGTAACATCTGTGGAAATGGTCCCAGGACCAGAGAGGGAAGGGATTAAGCCTGAGTTGTTAGCACCAGAGCCACTGTTTCAAGGTGTAAAATATGTAGCAGGAAACCAAGTGCCAAGGTTAGAAGCTGACATTTCTTATAAGTTAGTCTCAGAGCCACAGATAACAGATGCAGAATCTATGGAGTTGACTCTTGGGTCACAGTTAACAAGTGTAAACCATTCTGAGTTGAACAGAAAACCACAATTACAAAGTGTGAAATCTTCTGAACTGATTCAAGGACCACAATTGCAAGATGTGAATCTGGTGGAGTGGACCCCAGTCTCAAAGGTTCAACATTTAAAATCTGAGAACCTGACCCCAGAGCCACAGCTACAAGATATGAAATCTGTGGCATTAACTCCATGGTCACTTTTGGAAGGTATGAAGTCTAGGCAATTAACACCAAAGCCAGAATCAGGAGAAGTCAAATCTATGGTGTTAATCCCAGAGCCACAGACAGAAGGTGCAAAACCTGGGAAGCTAACCTCAGGCTCAAATCTTCAAGGTTTAAAATCTGAGTTGCTGACCTCAGGATCACAGTTGGAAAATATAAAATCTGTGCCCCTAACTCTAAGACCATCCCTGGAAGGTGTGAAATATATGGAGATAACCCCAAGTCCACAGCTGGAATATGGGAAATCTGTGGAGAAAACTTCAGGGTCACAGATAGAAGATGTCAAATCCATGGAATTTATCCCTGATTCCAAGCTTGAAGCTGTGAAATCTGTAGAGTTGACTCCAAGTTTAATAATTCAAGATTTAAAAACTGGGCAGTTTGTTCCAGGTACACAGCTGCCAGATTTGAAAGATGTGGAATTAAAATTTGGGGTAAAGATGCAAAGTGCAAAGTCTACAGCTGCTGCACCAGGTCCTTTGCTTCAAGGTGTTCAATCTATGGTGGTGCTTCAAGGGCCTCAGATACAAGGTGAAGAACCTGAGGAATTGACTTTAGAGCCACAAATGCAAGATATGAAATTTGTAGATACTATCCCATGTTTAAAGCTTCAAAGTTTAAAATCTATAGAGGAGACTCCAGATCCACAGCTGCAACATGTAAAATCTGTGAAGATGATCCCAAGGCTAAAGAGGCCATCAGTAAAATCTGCAAATGTAATTAGAATACAAGAGTTTGAAGGAGTAAAATATGTGGATTTAGCCACAAAGCAACAGTTTCAAGGGATGGCATCTGTGGATTTAACTCCTGGGCCTGAACAGAATAGTCAGATATTTGTAAACATACCAAAGCAGCAATGTATGAATTTAGGGCAAGTGAAAAGTAGGTCTGAGTCAGAAGATGTAACATCTTTGGAATTAATTCCAGAGTCTAAATCTGAAGATATAAAATCTATAGACCTCAACTCTGAGGTACAGTTGAAAGGTCTGAAAACATTTGAACCAACTCCAGAACCAAATATACAAGATGTAAAATCTGAAGAGTTCAAAGGTAAATTACAGTTGCCAAGTATGGAATCTCCTAAGTTGACTCCAGGATCACAGTTACATGAAGTAAAACCCTTGACATCAACCTCAAAGCCACAGCTTCCAAGTATGAAAACGGTGGAGTCAAACAAAGAGCCAGAGTTTGGAAGAATAAAATCTCGTCCATGGATACTGGAACCTGAGTTCCAAGGTATGAAATCCGTAGGGTTAAATCTTGGGCCACAATCTCCAGGTTTAAAACCTGCAGAGTCGAAACCTTCCATGCAATCTGGAAGTATGAAGTCATTTGAATTGACTTCAGAGCCAGAACTTCGTAGTACAAAATCTATGGAGTTTAACGTTGGGCCACAGTTGCAATCTGTGAAAATGCCTGAGTTGTCCCAAGGACCACAGCTGCAAAGAGAGAAAATTCTGGTGTCTACCTCAGAACCACAACTTCAAGGTGTAAAAACTGAGGACTTAAACCAAGAGTCAAAACTTGGAAGTACAAAATCCATACAGTGGATATCAAGACCTGAGCTCCAAGGCATGAAATCTGAAGGGTTAAATCTTGGGCTACAATCTCAAGGTTTCAAACCTACAGAGTTGAAAACTTCAATGCAGTCTGTGGGTATGAAGTCATTTGAATTGACTCTAGGGCCAAAATCTCAAAGTGCAAATTCTAAGGAGTTTAACCTTGGGCCACAGTTGCAGTCTGTGAAAACCCGCGAGTTATCCCCAGGACCACAACTGCAAAGAGGGAAAATTCTGGTGTCAACATCAGAGTCACAGCTTCAAGGCATGAAAACTGTGGATTTAAACCAAGAGTCAAAGCTTAGAAGTATGAAATCCATACAGTGGATACCAGGACCTGAGTTCCACGGTATAAAATCTATAGGGTTAAATCTTGGGCTACAATCTCGAGGTTTCAAACCTGCAGAATTGAAACCTTCGATGCAATTTAGGGGTGTGAAGTCATTTGAATTGACTCTAGGGCCAAAACGTCAAGGGGCAAAATCTATGGAGTTTAAACTTGGGCCACAGTTGCAGTGTGTGAAAACTCCTGTGTTGTCCCCAGAAGCACAGCAGCAGAAAGAGAAAATTTTGGCATCAGTCTCAGAGCCACAGCTTCAAGGCATAAGAACTATAGGGTTAAACCAAGAGCCACAGCTTGGAAGTATAAAATCTGTCCAGTGGATGCCAAGACCAGACTGCCAAGGTACGAACTCTGTATTAAATCTTGGTTTACAATCTCAAGGTGTCACTTCTATAGAGTCTAAACCCTCTATAATACAGTTGAGAGATGTAAAGTCATCTGAGTTCACTTCAAGGTCAAGGTTCCAACCTGTGGCATCACCCCAGGAATATCAGTTTCAAAGGTTCAAACCTACTGATTTGAAATCTGGGGTACAAATGAGAAGTATGAAATCATGGACAAAGCTCCGTGATATAAAATCTATGGGATTCAAATCTGGGCTTCATTTACAAGGTGTAAAATCTTCTGATTTGACCCCAGGACCACAGCTGCAAAAAGTGAAAACCTCAGAGTTATCCCCAGGAACACAAGGTGTAAAGTCTCTAATGTTTACACAAGAGCCACAGATTTCAGGGTTGAAATCTGGAGTATTAAACCAAGGTCAACAATTACAAAGTGATAAAACCGTAGAGTTGAACTTCCTCCTACACTTGAAAAGTATGAAGTCATCTGAGTTGGCTCTTCAGACAGAGCTTCAAGGTGAGAAATCTGAGAAGTTCAACTCTAGGCCACACTGGCAAAATGTTAGATCTTCTAAGTCAGAAGCTAAGACAGAATCCCAAGATATGAAATTTATTGAGTTAAACCCCAGTTCACAATCAAAAAGTATACCATTTTCTGACTTGATCAAGAGGACCAAGATTCAAGGTGTGAAATCTACAGGCTTCAAACCTGGGTCACAGTTGCAAGGTGCAAAATCTTCTGAGTCAATACAGAGAACAAAACTTCAAGAAGTTAAAATGGCAGAACTCAACACAGGCCCACAGCTGCAAGATGTGAAATCATCTAAGTTGGTTATGGATATAAAGTTTCAAGATATAAAGTCTATGGATTGCAGTTCTGGACCACACTTACAGGTGGTAAAATCTTCTGAAGTGATCCCAGAGGAAAAACTTCAAGCTGTGAAATGCATGGGATTTAAACCTAGTCCAAAGTTACAAGGAAAAAAATCTGATTTGACCCTGAGAAAGAAGTTTCTAGGCATGAAATCCATAGAGCTGCACTCAGGCCCACAGTTACAAGATATAAAACCTTCTGATTTGATCATGGGTATAAAACTTCAAAATGTAAAATCTATGAAGTTTAGTTCCAGACCATACTTTCAAGGTACAAAATCTTCTGAAGTAATCTCAGGGACAAAGTTTCAAGGTGTGAAGTCAATGGACTTCAATTGTGGATCACAGATACAAAGGGAAAAATCTTCTGAGTTTATTGAAGGAATAAAACTTCAAGATGTAAAATCTGTAGAGTTTAACTATGGTCCAAAGTTACACGGTGTGACATCTTCTAAGTTAAGACAACAGACAAAGCTTCAAGTTGGGGAATCTGTGGAGTTCAATTCAAGCCCACCATTGCAAGATGTGACATCTTCTAATTTGATCCTGGGAACAAAGCTTAAAGACGTAAAATCCATGGAGCTCAACTCTGGATCACATTTGCAGGGTTTGAAATCTGAAGTGATACCAAGAACGAAGCTTCAAAAAATGAAATCTATGGAGTTTATGCCTGGATCAATGTGGCAAAATGTGAAATCTTTTGAATTGACTCAAGATACAAAGGTACAAGATAGGACATCTTTGGAGTCCAACTCATCCCCACAGATAGAAGATAGGAAATTATCTATGCTGACACCTACAGGACACCTTCAAGGTACAAAATCTATGAAATTCAACCCTGGGACAAAGTTGCAAGATATAAAATCTGAGTCAATAAAGCTGCAAACAATGAATTCTACAAAGAACAACCATGACCCAGAACTGCAGGTTGCAAAACACTCTGGGTTGGCCTTGGAATCAAAGATTCACAGTATGGCACCTTCTGAGTTTAGTGCTGGAAATCAGCAGCAAGATGAGAAACCTCTTAAGTTGAATCCATGGCCAGAGCTTGAAAGTGTAAAATTTATGGTGTTCAGTCCCAGGCCACATTTGCAACATAGAAAATCTCCAAAATTATGCACAGGGACAAAGGTGCAAGAAGATGGGAAATCTATGGAATTCAATTCTGAGAAACAACTGCCCAATGTGAAATCTGAGCTGTGCCCAGGAACAAGGCTTCAAGATATGCACTCTGGGCCACAGTTACAAGGAATAAAATCTTCTGAGTTGTGCACAAAGACAAAGCTTCCAGATGAGCAAATGCTAGAATTAAAGCATGAGCCTAAATTGCAAAGTGGGAAATCCTCTGAACTGAACCTGGGGCCACAGACTCAGCATAAACATTTTATGGCATTAAATACAGGGCCACAGTTACAAGGTATAAAATATTCTGAGTTGAATCTTCTGCCTGAGCTTCAAAGTATAAATTCTAAAGTGTTCTGCCTTGGACCACATTTGCAAGGTGGGAGTTCTGCATCCATTCTGGAGCCACATTTTCAGTGTGTAAATTCTCTTAGGTGCAACCCTACACCACATTCACAAGGTGTGAATTGTTCTGCATCCATTCCAGGACCACAACTTCAGTCTTTAAACTCTACTGTGTGCAACCCTGAGCTGCACTTGCAAGGTGGGAATTCTGCATCCATCCCAGGGCCACAACTTCAGTGTGTAAATTCTCTTGGGTGCCACCCTGCGCCGCATTTGCAAGATGTGTATTCTTCTATATCCACTCCAGGACCACAGGTTCAATGTGTAAATTCTACTGGGTGCAACTCTGGGCTGCATTTGCAAGGTGTGAATTCTGCATCTATTCCAGAGCCACACCTTCAGGGTGCAAATTCTCTAGGGTGCAACCTTGAGCCACTTTTGCAAGGTGTGACTTCTGCATCCATTCCAAGACCACAACTTCAGTGTGTAAATCACCTCAGGTACAATTCTGGGCTGCATTCACAAGGTGTAAATTCTTCTGTACCCATTGCAGAGCCACAGCTGCAATATGTAAATTCTATTGGGTGCCACCTTGGGCCACATTTGCAAAGTGTGAATTCTTCTACCTTCATTTCAGAGCCACAACTTGAATGTGTAAATTCTACTGGGTGCAACACTGGGCTACATTTGCAAGGTGTGAATTCTACATCTATTCCAGGGCCACAACTTCAGTATGTAGGTTCTCCTGGGTACAAGCTTGGGCCACATTTTCAAGGTGAGAATTCTGTGTCTGTTCCAGGACCACAACTCCAGGGTGTAAATTCTCTTGGGTACAACTCTAGGTCACATTTGCTAGGTGTAAAATCTTTCGAATTGACTTCAGGGACAAAATTTCAAGGCATGAGATCTTCTGAGTTGCATCCAGGGCTAGAGCTTCGAGGTATCGAATCTGTACAACATTTTCAAGATGTAAAATCTGAACTGACTACAGGGACAAAGTTTCAAGGCATAATGTCAATGGAGTTCAACTCTGGCCCACAGATGCAAGGTATGAATTCTTCTGAATTGAATTCAGAGTCAAAACTTCAATGTATAAATTCTATAAAGTTTAATTCAGGGCCACAGATACTAAGCATGAAACCATCTCAATTAAACACTGGGTCAGAATCTCAAGGTACAGAACCTATTCTTTTCCAACCTGGATCACACTTGCAAGGTGTGAAATCTTCTGAATTAACTCCTGGGCCTGAGTTTCAAGGAGTCCAATTTGGGGGGAACTACCTTGGGTCACAGCAACAAGTTGTGCAACCTGTGTTTGCTTTGTGTCCTCAGTTAAATGATGTAAAATCTGTAGTATTTCTACCAGAGCCACCACTTAAAGATGTAAACTCTGTGGAGATGAAACAACAGCCATTGCTTTGTGGTGCAAATTCTGTGAAACTGACTTCAGGCGTTGAGCTGCAGGACTTAAAAAGGGAGGCATATACATTAGAGCCATGTTTTCAAAAAGTGAAATCTGTGGAGTTAAATCCAGAACCACCTCCTCAAGGTATGAATTCTGAGGGATCTGCAGTATTTGTATCAGAGCCATATTCTCAAGATGTGAGATATGTGAAATCAAATGCATGGCCACAACCTCGAAGTATGAATTCTTTAGGGCTGACATCATACCTCGGGTCACAATGTGTTAAATCTGTGGCCTTTCCACCAAAGTCATCTTTTCAAGATGTAAAACTTGTAGAGCTAACACCAGGGTCCAAACAGCAAGGTATGAATTACCAAGAATTGAATTCAGGATGGGAAGGTGTGAAATCAGTGATGTTGGCATCAGAGCCAACGAGGATGTTTCTACCAGAAAATTTGTCAAATCTGTCTCCAGAATCACAGCAACAAGGTGCGAAATCTATGGAGTTTGTCTCAGAGCCAAAGTTACAAAGTATAAAACCCATGAAATTGCCTTCAGTGTCTATGCAGCAAACCATAAAATCTGTGGAGTTATCATCAGGGTCATTGTTTCAAAGAGTAAAATGTGAAGAGCAAAATCCAAGAACAAGTTATCAAATCACAGGACCCTCTAAAATAATCCCTAGATCAGAGCATCAGCTTATAAAATATGCTGAGATGATCCCAAAGCCAAGACATGAAGTTCCTGAATCTGTGAATTTGATTTCAGTACCAATTTATCAAGCCATAGAATCTCCCGAAATGGCACAAGGGTTGGCACAGAAAGGCACAGAAACTGTAGAGAAATCTGTGGGGTTGGCCCCAAAGTTACTAGGTACAACCCCAGGCCGCATTTGTAAGGTTATGGAATCTTTAGGGATGCCTCTGAAGCTAGATCTTCAAGTCCCCAAATTTGTTGATCTGACTCCAGTATTAAAAGATCAAGGCTCAAAATCCGTAGAATTAATTTCACAGAAAACCTACCAAACCCCAGAAACCCTAGAATTGCTCTCTCAGTCATGGCCTCAAGTTAAGGATTTGGGAGAGTTATATACAAGTCCACTGCAGAAAACTGTGGAATCTGAAGGGATTGCCCTGAAGCTCAAACATCCCATTACAGAAACTGTAGGTCTGATCTCTGAAGCAAGGCTGCAAGGGGAAGAATTCCTTGGAATGACCCCAAAGGCAGTAAGTCAAGCCACTGGATTTGCAGAGAGATCTCCAAGGCCCTATCCTAGAGATTTCGAACCTATGGAGGTTATCTCTGAGAAAAGACTGCAAAGGGAAGAATCTGTATTATCAATTCCACAGTCATTACCTCACATCCCAAACTCTACTTCAGGGATGACACTAGGGCTAGGACATCAAGTTCCTGAATCTATGGAATTGACTTATGAGACAGGGCTACATGTGGAGGAACCTATAGAATTGACCCTGAAATCACAACATCACGTGGGATCATCAGGAATAATATTAGGGTTAAGACACCAAGTCCCAGAATCTGTAAGTTTGACCTCTGTGCAATGGCTACCAATGGAAGAATCTTTAGAGTTATCCCCAAAACAAACAAGGCAAGTTTGGGGACATGCAGAATTAGTACAGCCCACCTCTGAGACTTGGCAAGAGGAGGTATCAATGGGGCTAACACAATCAAAGAATCAAAGTATGAAATATTCAGAGATGGCCCCAGGACCACAGGGCCAAATTATAGAATTTAAGACTATTAGTCCAAAGCCACTAGATCAAGTTATAGAATCTGCAAGGACACAGCTTCAAGATGCTCTATTAGTAGGGGTAACCCCAGTAGAACCCCTGAAAGTTGTTGAATCTGTGAAAATGACCCCTGGGAAGTCAGTGACAACACCAGGATCAACCTCTTCAGTGGTAGAATATGTTGAGTTGACTCCACAACTGCAAGATGTGAGAGCTTCAGAGTTTACCTCAAGGCTATGGCCACAAAATGTAGAACCTAATAATTTAATCACAGAGCCAATACACTGGATTTTGGAAACAATGGAGTTGTCAGGGTGTCAAATTGTAAAGACTGTGCTAATCCCAGGGCCATCCTTTCAAATCTCAAAATCTGAGGAATTAGCACCAGGACCAATTCCTCAGGTTGTAAAACCAATAGGAGTAGCCCTTAGCTCAGGAATTGAAGTAATGGATTGTTTGGATTTATTCCCAAGGCCGTATTTTCAAGAACTGGTAGAACCTATAGAATTAACTCCAAGGCCAAGCAGTCAAATTATATCTGAAGAATTAACCTCACGGCAAACATCTTCATTTGAGGAACCTACAGTATTGACTTATGAACAGGGGCTTCAGACTGTGAAATCTATAGACATAAAAACAGAGCCTCCCAAACTCATGAAATCTGAGGATTTAAATCGAGGACAAATTTGTCACAATAATGAACCCAAGGAGTTAACATCAGAAGAGTCACAAGTAGGGACTAACTTACCTAGGTTCCTACATAGCTCTTCAACCCCACTTATTTCAAGCTCTGTCAAAACTACATCTGAATTAGGTGGCCTTTGGGATTCTGACCTGCCAGAAGCATCAAGAAGTTTGGATATAAAAAACTTTAGAACAGAGATTTTTCTGTCCAAAGACTCTACTGTGATACAGTCTTCAACTCTTTCCTTGGGCCTTCATAATCAATCCTCTGATAAAGCAGATAATGCTGTGGAAACCCCATGTAAGGAGAAAACTAAGAGGAAGCAGAGAGAGGAGCTAGAGAACTCATTCCATGGTCATTCACCACAAAGCTGGAGATTACTATCTAGGACATTCCTGGCAGAATCAGGCTCTCGAAGAAGAGGCCTTATCAGGTCTTTCCTGGGCAGACAACAGAATGTCTGGGAGAGTCATGCCTGGAGGCAGAGATTACCTAGAAAATATCTCTCCACAATGCTAATGCTAGGCAATGTCTTAGGGACCACTATGGAAAGGAAGCTTTGTTCTCAAACATCTCTAACAGAAAGAACTACTGCAGATACCTGTCAATCTGTTCAGCATTTATTTGGGATTCCAGCTGAACTGATGGAATTTTCCCAGAGCCTGCTAGAAAAAGGCTCATATACTATTTCTCAGTCTTCAGTAATCAAAAACTACATTCAAAGACATACTTTATATCATGGTCCTGACAAAAGAATAACCTTAAGGATGTGGACACGTGGCTCCACATCTTCCATAATACAGCGATACTCTGGGACTAAAGTAGGAATAAGGAAAACAAACTCAATGCTCAGTGATATATCCCAGGAAGTCATTCAGCACATGCCTATCTCATGTGAAAGGGGCCAGCTTTCCCCTCTAGTAAAGTCAGAGTCTTCACTGGGGATACTTTATAATAGGGAAGATCCTGTTCTAGTGGAAGAGAGTGAGAATTCACAGAGAGATTCACAGGCAAGGATTTTTGAGTCCCAGTACTCCCTCAAGCCAAGTTATCTTTCCCAGGACAAGACTGACTACTCAGAACAGTTCCAGTTGCTACAAGATCTGCAGCTAAAAATAGCAGCAAAGCTCTTAAGGAGTCAAATACCCCCCAATGTGCCTCCACCTCTAGGTTCAGGTCTGGTTCTCAAATACCCCATCTGCCTACAGTGTGGCAGATGTTCAGGATTTAATTGCTGTCACAAAGTACAGGCCACTTTTGGGCCTTATCTTCTTATCTATCCACAGCTCCACCTTGTAAGCACTCCTGAAGGCCATGGTGAGATACGGTTGCATCTTGGCTTTAGGTTGCGAACTGGGAAAAGACCCCAAATCACAAAGTATCGTGGAAGAGACAGACATATCATACCAAGGAGCCCTATATCACCATCACAAAGGAAAGCTAAAATCTATACTCAAGCTTCCAAGAAACCTACTACCACAAAATATTTTCAGTCTGGGTCTTCCCAGTCTCATACTCCTGTACAAGTTCATATCAGGCGAAGGCAATATGGTAGCCCCGACTTAGTAGAAAAGACAGAAATTAGAAAATCTGGGCACTATGAATTCACTCAAGATCACAATCTCCCAGAGAGTGACTCTGAAAGCAGTAAGAATGGACAGTGGGCTAAAGTGAGAACCAAAAAGACCTCTGATTCAAAATATCCAATGAAGAGAATCACCAAGGGACTTAGAAAACGAAACTCAAAATTCTACACAAACAGAAGCACAATAGAGAATTCCTCTAGGGAATTGCCATCTCATTTAAGAAGGAAGAGAGTTGGAAGTACTGCCTCTTTAAAAAGACAACCTAAGAAATCTTCCCAACCCAGGTTCATACAACTGCTTTTACAGGCCCTAAAGCAGGCATTCCAAACAGCACACAGAGTTATGGCTTTTGTTGGGCAGAAGCCTGTTGAGGACAGGATAAGGCCAGACAATTTGAGCTCATGCAAAAACTACCATCTAAAACAAAGAGCCTCATATTATTACTCACCAAGACATATCAAAAGAGATAAGATGCCTGCTGCCAAGCTAAGGCCAACAGGTTCATCCACTAAGCAGGAGGATATATTGTGGGGAGGAACAGAACAATATAGATCAGCTCATTGTCCAAAAAGAGATAATTCTTTCCAACCCAGACCTCTCCAACTGCTCAAGCCCACAGGATCCCAAACTAGCTCAGTCAGGCAGGCTTTGAGTACAGTTCAAAAGGACAGTAGCTGCAGAGCAAAGAAAAACTTTTACAGAAATGAAATCTTCAGTGAGGAGTCTAAGACCTTGCCCAAGCCAAGAACCAGAGTTCAGCCCCGAAGGAGAATCCTACTTGGTTCCCCTACGAAGAAAACCTGGCACAGTCGCTTTAACGAGACACTTGCCCACAACGTGCGGAAATACCACAGCTTCTGTTGGGAGAGAACCCCTCACAGTTCCTCTGAGAGGAGTCCTCAAAGACTCTCTGGAAGAGCCCTTCACAGTCCCTCTGAGAGCAGTCCTCGAAGACCCTCTGGGAGAGCCCTTCACGGTCCCTCTGAGAGCAGTCCTCGCAGACCCTCTGGGAGAGCCCTTCACGGTCCCTCTGAGAGCAGTCCTCGCATACCCTCTGGGAGAGCCCTTCACGGTCCCTCTGAGAGCAGTCCTCGCAGACCCTCTGGGAGAGCCCTTCACAGTCCCTCTGAGAGCAGTCCTCGCAGACCCTCTGGGAGAGCCCTTCACGGTCCCTCTGAGAGCAGTCCTCGCAGACCTTCTGGGAGAGCCCTTCACGGTCCCCCTGAGAACAGTCCTCGCAGACCCTCTGGGAGAGCCCTTCACAGGCCCTCTGAGAGGAATCCTAGTAGACCCTCTGGGAGAGCCCTTCACAGACCCTCTGGGAGGGCCCTTCACAGTCTCTCTGAGAGCAGTCCTCACAGACCCTCTGGGAGGATCCTTCACAGTCTCTCTGAATGCAGTCCCTCTGAGAGAACCATTAACAGTATCTTTGAGAGGAGTCCTCGCAGTCCCTCTAGGAGAAACCACCGCAGTCCCTCTGAGAGAACCATTCATAGTCTCTCTGAGAGGAGCTCTCACAGTCCCTCCAGGAGAAACCACAGAAGTCCCTCAGAAAGAACCATTCATAGTCTTTCCGAGAGGAGCTCTCGCAATTCCTCTGGAAGAACCCATCAAAGTCCCTCTGGGAGAAACCATAGAAGTCCCTCTGAGAGAACCCTTTACAGTCTCTCAGAGAGGAGCTCTCAAAGTCCCTCTGGGGGAAAGCATCACAGTCCCTCTGAGAGGAGACCTAGTCCTTCTGGAAGAAACCATCGCAGTTCCTCTGAGAGAAGCCCTCCTAGTCCTTCTGGAAGAAACCATCACAGTCCCGCTGAGAGAAGCCCTCCTAGTCCTTCTGGAAGAAACCATCGCAGTCCCGCTGAAAGGAGACCTTCTAGTCCTTCTGGAAGAAACCATCGCAGTCCCTCTGAGAGGAACCCTCCTAGTCCTTCTGGAAGAAACCATCCCAGTCCGGCTGAGAGGAGACCACCTAGTCCTTTTGGAAGAAACCATCGCAGTCCCGCTGAGAGGAGCCTTCCTAGTCCTTCTGGAAGAAACAATCGCAGTCCCGTTGAGAGGAGATTTCCTAGTCCTTCTGGAAGAAACCATCGCAGTCCCGCTGAGAGGAGACTACCTAGTCCTTCTGGAAGAAACCATCTCAGTCCCTCTGAGAGGAGCCCGCCTAGTTCTTCTGGAAGAAACCATCTCAGTCCATCTGATAGTAGCCAGCCTAGTCCTTCTGAAAGAAACCATGTCAGACCCTATGAGAGGAAACAGCAGAGTCCGTCTAGTAGAAACCATCTCAGTCCTTCTGAAAGGAGACATCACAGTCCCTCTGAGGGGAGCCATCACAGTCCCTCTAAAAGGAGACGGCACAGATCCTCTGAGAGAAGTCAGACTTCTGTGGTGAGGAGTCGACTCAGTCACTCTGAGAGGAGCCGCTGCAGTCACCCTGAGAGGAACCACCGCAGTCACTCTGAGAGAAACCATCACAGTCCCACTGAGACAACCCTTCACAGTCCCTCTGAAAGGAGCCAACGCTGTCCCCTGAAGGAGAGACTCAAGCATAGTTCCCCTATAGAGAGGCCCAGACATAGTTTATCTAAACATTTCATGAGTTACTCCAACATGTCTCCTAGAGACCACGTAAAAAGATCCAAAAGCAGAGTAAGTTTGGAAGCCTGCAGCTAGATGAGGCGAGATGGGCCCCCTGTTTTCCCTTCAAGTCTTCACCTAGCTGCCCTTTCCTGGATACGTCCCTGCTCAGCCTCCAGTTACTGTGCCCTCTGCAATGAAAGGGCATCTACGTCTCTCTACTTGTGAGGGGGGTGGGGTGGGAGGGCTGGCAAAATGGGTCTGTACTTTCTCTAAGATCAATAAAGGGGCAAACAGATCTCCATGTGCATTTAGAAAGACCACCGGTCGGGTGGGTGGAAGGGACGCAAGATGTAGTGCAAAGGTCTGAAACTAGAGGCAGAAGTTTCAAGGCCTGGCTAAGGCTCCAAACTCCGCCCCTTCTCCCCAGAGCTCACCCGCAGGCTCTCAAGTTCTGCCCAGCCCCCGGGGGGGCGGGGTCTCAGAGGAATCAGAGGGTGAATCATCACGTGACTTCCTCAGCCCCCTCGGAGGCTGCTAGACGGAAGTAGATGTTGTGAAGAGAGCTAGGTGGCGCCGTGCGCACATCCGGGAGAAGCGAAGAGAGCGGAAGTGGCGTTGATCTGGCCGGAGCTTTTGGGTGAAATTGTTAGGCGTGGAGAGGGAGTGATGTCTTCCAGACTCGGCGCAGTACACGCTGTGAGTTTCTTGGTTTGACCGTTATGCTTTAGAGGTAGCGCTGTCGAGCCCGGAACACGCGGTCCCTCGCTTTTGTCTCTTCCTCAGAGTTGGTTTTATCAGAGCCCACCATAGGCCCCACCCTTCTAGATCAGACCACTTGCCTCTTTTTTCTTATCCCACTTTTTGCTGCCTGTTTCCCACCTCCCTGGACTTAGTTCCTCTCCATATTGCTATTAGTTTGTATTCTTTCTACATCCCCAATGCCGTTTTGTCTTTTAACCTCCAAGAATCACTGTCTGGGACAGGGCTTTGAGAATGGAGGAAGATGAAAGCTTTTGGATTGTTACCCGCCTTTGCAACGTAGGAAGATAGGACGGCACGCCTTTACTAAGAAGTATTGCTTTCTTCCGTTTGAGGCAGTTGCTTCTGGGGATGAGGAATTCGTCTTTTTGTGGTCGAGGTTCAGGGGTTCTTAGCACTCACTAGTGTGCTTGTGATTTGCTAGACTCCGGGACCCACATCCTTTAAGCAGCAGAGGAGGACGAGGATCGTGGGAGCTAAGAAGTAAGTAGGTTTTTCTGAAGTCCTTATTGTGTCTCCAGCGCTGTCCAGTAGGACTTGCTGTGATAAAGAAAACGTTCTGTATCTGCCCTGTGCAATATCATGGCCACTACCCCCTCTATGATTTTTGAGCACTTGAATTGTGGCTAGTGCAACTGAGGAACTGATTTTTAAATTTTAGTTTTAACTAACTTAAAATAACCACCTGTAGCTAGTGGCTACTGGATTGGACAGTCCAAGTCTAAATCTAGTGCATGTCTAAATCAAACGTGGGGAAGAAAAACGTAGCTTGCAAAAAAAAAAAATTTCAAATTATAGTAAAAGTGGAACGTTATGACTCAGTGGTAGTTTTGCATTTCTCTATAGACATCAAATTCATGCTCATGAATATATTGATGAACTTGTGAAGGACAATAAAAATGTCTGTAAGAAGTCCTTGTGTTTCCAAACTATGAAGTCCTTGTATTTTCAAACTACTTGGCTGCAAGACTGGTTTTATTGTTTTGGCGACTGGATGTGCTAAGTTCTTCCATAGTTAATACAAAAGAGAAGATTTTCATTAACTAGAAACTCTCATTAGATGGAATTGTTCATTCAGATGACATTTACTAAATGTCTATGTGCCAGCTATGTAGTACCTATCTACATAGACGTGAAAAACTATACAGGCAAAAGAAACAACTAGCAATCTCAAAGAGATAGGCAAATAGATCAACACAATACAGTGTAATAATTGAATATTTTAGAATGAGAATTTAACGTCGCCTTGGGGGAAAAGGAGTGATAATTTGGAAGGGAAGGGTTATCAGAACAGATCACTCATAAGTAGAGATTTAAATTGAGGACCAATGGAGTTAGCTAGGAGGATAAAGCATTTTTCAGGAGAGAGCATGTGACTATGTAAAAGAAGTAAATGGGATAGCAGGTAATTCTATATGACTTCCATGGAGGATGAGGGATTGCAGGGAGATCATGTGGGGAGATTAGAAGGGGCCAGATCATGAAGGACCTTTTATGGTATGATAAGGTGTTTGGATTTTATCCTGGAAGGGTTTTAAATGAGGGAATGACATACCAGGTATTCTTCTTAGAAACATTACTCTGACAGCTTTAGGAAGGGTACCTAAGGGATGAATAAAGATAGCCTATGGTGGTAATAATATTTAGGAAATACACAAGTTGTGGTAATGAGAGGTAAGAGGAAGATAGAATGTTTATGAGTCTCTGCCTTTGGCAATCAGGTGGACGAGGAGCAACATTTGGAACAAACTTAAGTGGGTTTGGACCTAAGTTGAAGGGCTGGTCTGAAATATAGAATTAGGGATCATCAACTTAAAAATAATTGGAGACATGTTTTCTTCTACAAGATGAAAGTATTAGGCTGGGCGCCGTGGCTCACACCTGTAATCCTAGTACTCTGGAAGGCTGAGGTGGGTGGATTGCTTGAGCTAACAAGTTCAAGACCAGCCTGAGCAAAAAATGAGATTCCCATCTATACTAAAAATAGAAAAACCAAGGCAAGAGGATTGCTTGAGCCCAGGAGTTGGAGGTTGATGTGAGCAATGATGCCATGGCACTCTGTTCAGGGTTACAGCTTGAGACTTTGACTTAAAAAAAAAAAAAAAGTATTCTTGAGATCATGAGAGAAAATTTCTCAGTAATGTACCTTGGTCACCTTGGGATAATTGTTACAAAATATGAAGATTAATGCCCCTCCCCTATTAATCAGAATCATTGCAGTTAGGATGTGGGAATTCCTATTTTTAACTAGCTTCCTAGAAGATTGTGAAGTTTGAGAACTGATGATGACAAGTGAAGGAGGAAACCATGGCAAACACAAATCTTTCGAAGATTAGATGGAATTAAATAAATCTGCAAAGGATAACATGATAAACTAAAATACTTTTCCAATGAAACCAGTGCACCTAGAAGAAAGAACTAAGGGCTCTTAAAAATTCTTGGTAATAGGCTAAACTTATCTTTGTGATCAGATGCTGAGACTTGCCATACTGGTGACAACAAATTACAAAGTCACTACAGTAATGATGGTCATTGTATCATAACAATGCTTTTTCTTGTTACATTTATGGAAGGGGAAGTTTGGGATTAGTCTGGTTTTTAATAAATAATCAAATTCCCTGTGTTGATAGGTAGATGGTGTAAAATACTTGAGAACTGTTTTTATTGAGTTAAGAATAAAAGACCTGGAGGGAGATTCCCTAACCAACTAAACTTACAACTTACTCTCCAAGATGTTAATCATACTGATCATATGAACTATTGTTTTTTAGTATACTTATGTTTATTCATGAGAGGGTATCTGGGTACTGTATTTCAGAGTCCTACATTCATAGTAAAGAAAATCCTATGTGGAGAGTTTAGGATTTGGGTCTTATTGGCCTGTTGGTATATCGGAGTCTTTCTGCCATTGTTTGGGATTACGAGTTTTGGCCCTAGAGGACTGCCAATTCCCATTAAATATTTTTATACCTTTATTAAGGCATGATTAAAGTATGATAGACTGCACATATTTTAGTTTTTAGGTTCTTTTTAGGGGGGAGACAGAGCCTCAAGCTGTCGCCCTGGGTAGAGTGCTCTGGCATCACAGCTCACAGCAACCTCTAACTCCTGGGCTCAAGTGATTCTCCTGCCTCTGTCTCCCAAGTAGCTGGACTACAGGTGTCTGCCATAACACCTGGCTATTTTTTTGGTTGCAGCTGTCATTGTTGTTTGGTGGGCCTGGGCTGGATTCGAACCTGCCAGCTCAGGTGTACGTGGCTGGCATCTTAGCCATTTGAGTCACAGGCACCAAGCCAGACTGCACATATTTTAAAAATACACTGATCAGCTTTGACATATGTATGCAGCTGTGAAACCATCACCACAATCAAGATAAATATTTTTATCTCTTACAAAAGATTTTTCATGTCTCTTTGCAATCCATTCCTCCTGCTGACTTATATTTTGTCACTGTACAGTGATTTGCATATTTTGAGATTTTATATAAATGAAATCACACAATATAGCTTATTTTTTGTATGATTTCTTTCACTCAGAATAATGATTTTGAAAAGAAAAACAGTTTTTATTGCTGAGTACAATTCCAATATAAATACACCATAATTTGTTAAGCTATCTACCTTGATAAGACATTTGGGTTGTTTTTAGGTTTGAGATGTTATAATAAGGCTGCTATGAACATTCATGTACAAGTCATGTTGATGTTTTTCATTTCTCTGGATACTTAAGATGGTATGGGGTTCATTGTGAAAGTTTTGAGACATACAAAAATCAAGAAATGTAAAATCGGACAGAAACAGATGAATCCCTCTCAGCAACATCTTAAGTCAAGCAAATTGAAACTTGTATAAGCGAATTAGAAAGGATGCTGTTTGTTGACTATGCTTCTTGGAAGTGAAATAATGGCCCATAACACAGTCTGTCTCAAAACTTTCATTGTGACTCATGTATTTACCATCAGAGGTTGGTTGACTCAAGTAGCAGGAGTATGTTTAACTTTTTAAGGAACTGTTTTCCAAGGTGATATCATTTTACATTCACAACAGCAATGTGCAAGGGTAGGTCTTCTTGAATTTTGCATAATTTAATGGATGTGTTAAGTGGTGTTTCATTATGGGTTGTATTGATTATTTATGAATAATGCTGAGCATCTGTTCATGTGCTTATTGGCCATTCATACATCTTCTTTTGCAAAGTGTCTGTTTATACCTTTTGCCCATTAAGAAAAATTAGTTTGTTTTAGTATCAAGTTTTTTTTTTTTTTTTTGCAGTTTTTGCCCGTGGCTGGGTTTGAACCTGCCACCTCCAGCATATGGGGCCGGTGCCCTACTCCTTTGAGCCACAGGCACTGCCTGTGTATCAAGTATTTAAAAAAAATGTATTTTAAATAAAATTCCTTTTTCATGAATATTTTCCCCTAGTCTGTGTTTTGCTTTTCATTTTCTATTTTCTCTCTTTTCTCTCTCTTTTTTTTTTTTTAAGATACAGAGTCTCACTTTATCGCCCTGGGTAGAGTGCTATGGTATCATGGCTCACAGCAACCTCCAACTCCTGGGCTTAGGCAATTCTCTTGCCTCAGCCTCCCATGTAGCTGGGACTACAGGCGCCTGCCACAACACCTGGCTATTTTTTTTGTTGTTGTTGTTGCAGTTTGGCGGGGGATGGGTTTGAACCCACCACCATTGGTATATGGGTCTGGCGCCCTATCCACTGAGCCACAGGCACTGCCCTGCTTTTCATTTTCTTTTTTTCTTTTTTCTTTTTTTTTTTATTATAGATAAAAATATGCACCATAGATGTGGCCCAACCCATCACCCTCCCTCCACCCAAACCTCCCCTCTCCCTTCCCCTTCCTTGGTCCTTTCCTCATAGTCTTGTATTGTAGTTGGGTATAGCCGTCATGTGAAAGCTATAGTTTAGCTTCATAGTAGGGCTGAGTACATTGGATACTTTTTCTTCCATTCCTGGGATACTTTGCTAAGGAGAATATGTTCCAGCTCCATCCATGTAAACATGAAAGAGGTAAAGTCTCCAT